>CM036767.1:39131854-39396854 GCA_020796225.1 Arion vulgaris
ACGGACAAACATATAATGATAGTTAACTCAAATCTTCTTCTGCTTTGCGTTCGTTCTTTACCACCAATTTTAATCACTCTTTGGGATATGTTTGATCTTTGCCAAGAACGTGTATACTTTGCACATGCTTTTGGTAGGCCCCTAAGCGCATAGACTTGTACACGTTTAGGACACGTGCATCCGATTTCAGCCAAACCTCCTTTGGCGTCTCTAACGATATGTGTGGCAGGTAACAGTTGTTCTATTCTTTACACCCCAAATTTAGGTCCCGGTAACCACTCGGGCGATTAACTCAAATGTCCAGGATGTCCTTCTATAGTGAGCGGAGACATGGGGAACAACTAAGTGAAGCACCAAAACATTGCAGACATTCATCAATAGATGACTGAGCAGGATACTCCATCTCCGATCGTTCTTTTCGGCCATTTTGATCATTCTTGTTGTGATATACATGGTGTTCAAGATAATTGCAGCCCGTCAATGGAGCTAATCTGGCATACATGTATGGAAATGAGGTTCAGTTATGACGTAGTATAGGTCAAGGTTGTGTGACGTGTGTAATTGTAGTGCGGAAAGGGGCGATTAAGGGTTTGGTAGAGGATTTCTTAACTTTCTTATCTCTCAATAAAATGATGTGATACATAGCAGTTACTACTAGAGTGGTCTAAAATGAAAATTTAGATATCTTTCGCATTAATAAATTATCGGGTTGCCATGGAAACGGCAGCCATGTTGGATTATAAACAACGTCGTACAGTCTCCAAACAGAGTGAAATAAATAACAATTGCAATTTTTTTGACTGCACAACCTAAATATACTAATATTCTCGGCCGCTGACAACTTTAAATTGTTATGTAACATGTAATTGATCTCTGGGGGTGCAACGAATAAGACATACCCAATTTACGGCCCAAAATAGGACCCCTTGGTTCATAAAATTCATATAAATTTATTTGTTAGAGAAAGGTGCATTTTCTGTTGTCTAAGGGCTTCAATATTAATATATATATGTCAGGGTCAAATCTCATATTGCTATCTTGAGGATTTTTTTCATGGTGGAAAACGTACATTACCACGTTAACGAAATTTACAAATGGGAGAAAACTGTGTTTTAAAAATATAATGTGAATTTAGTCTAAAGTGTCAGGGAAATCGTCCGTTACAGCATACAGTCATTGCCTAGCCTAATTAAATCTAATATATCTGTTAGTACTCAGATCAAGCTTTACAATGATACATGACTCGATTGGGTTAATTGAATGCCATACACTGTATCTAGGGACAAAAGAAAGATAATTGAAGACATTTTCTATTGCGAATTTTTAGAGGGTAGGGCTGTTGAAAAATAATTTTGAAGCATTTTTCGGGATCATAAATAAAAACTCTTTTGCATAATTTGATTGTAGAGATGCAATACTAACATAATATGATGAATTTGAAAAATCGATATCTATAAGCTATAATGACCCAACTGTCAGTAGTATAACCCCTTAACAAATGTGACGTAGGACGAACTAGTCAGAACCGGTTTAAATAGTAAATAAACATAATTCAATTTGTACCTGGCAACTTTCGAATTGTCAATGGGACTGCAATTATCTTGAAAACCCTGTATAAACAGTCTTTGCCAAGAACGGTCTTTTTACGTTCTGCCAATTATGCGCTATAGTGACTATACCAGCACATCCGACTTCACCAGCATTCTATTTACTAGGGTAGCTTGCCCTAAAATTTGCTTTTTAACGATCATCTTTCGCCGTATATTTGGGCTTTATGATCTACGCCAAAGAGCTGTGCAGCCTTTCTCTGACTACGTTCCGGAATAGGAAAATGTGGGCCTAAAGACAAAGGATTGACTTTATTGTACCGGGATTCCCATCTGGTTCGGTTCATCTTCGCAGAAAGGACTAGTCATATGTCGAGAGTATTACACAAAGCAGGAAATCCGTATCTCCAGCAACAATTCTTAGAATGTTCAGATAAATGCTCAAAATCTTGTATTACACAAAACTGGACGGTAGGGAAACCAAGCAGTCCATTAACAAAACTGGTATAGCTGGGCAGATGACGCTCATCAGCTCGGGAGGGCAGGTCGTCTACGGGTCGCTGCCCTGAAAGAAAATAGCAACCTGCTGCCTTGTGGGTTTTGGCTGGGGACAACGAAAGGCTAACGGAGAGCGAACCCAGTAAACGTTGGTAGAAATCGGACACACGGCCGTACGATAAGCACTTGAGCTCCAAATGGTACTGAAAGTTGTGACGCAGCATACACATGTTAAGGCTGCATGGGAGAGAGAAAGAGAGAGAGATATAAATGCTCTCGTGGACCGAACGACACAGTCCGAATTGGTAAACTAGACCTTCAGAATGCATGGCAGACGGGTTTGGTTACTCCGTAGAAAATATGGTATGATAGCACATAGAAAATCTAGAGACAAATGGATAGACACCATTATAAAAATACTGTGACCTCATGGGTTAACAACAACCAATATAGAAATAGAGAGAGGGGCAGAAAAAGACTAAAAGACGGAGGAATATATAGAGAGAATGGGAAAGACATGAGACGAGGGAGGGAGAGAGGGAAAGAAATTGAGAGGTGACAATATGGGAAGAGAGAGAGGTAGATATAGAATTGAGAGAGCATATGATAGAGAGATACAGGGGAAAGACAGGAAAAAAAGAGAAAAAGGGGGATCTGCAAACATCAGTGAACTTATTGTATAGAGAGTTGAGATAGACAAGTTTGTTCTTCTTCTTCAGCCTACACCCCTAGGGAAGCATAGGTCCTCAACTAAGGCATCCCAAGCCCACCTATCCAAGGCCATCTTTTCCAGATTTCTTTGCACTCTCCCCATTTTCTAGCATTCCGTATCCCTCCCTGCGAGGTTCTTCTTCTTCCTTGGGTGACGAACTGTGAATTGTCCTGGTTGTGGTTTCTGTAGCTATCTAGTGTTTTTTACTGTGTGTGGTAGCTAGTCCCGCGATCAACCTCCTTATTCGTCTCTTACGATATTCGTAGCAGGTAACATACTATTATTTATCGATATAAGATCGTTATCAACAAATGATACAAAAAAGTGACAAATTTCATTTCTTTCGTAGCACACTACAAATAGAATACAACAAAAAATTCCTAGCAGTCCTAAATTTATTTTGCTTGTTTCGCCATTACTATTCTTGACACCCCTAATTTGGTCCCCGTTAATTACTCGAGATATAGACAAGTGTACTAAAGATAATAACTACAGAACTAGAGATAATGAGACAGGGAATCTACACTTGACTTATTTTCAAAATATGAAATGCATTGTGACTTGGTAATTGTTATCAGAACATATGTTAATACACTCATGGCATACTGGTCGGTATTGGGCTAATTTCCGCCCGCGTGTTGCCGGGGCGCGGAAGGTTAGCACAGAATAGTAACACTGCCAGCCTGAGCCACAGCCAACTCGAGACAACTAGGCCAGACAGATGAGTGAGGGTTCCCTGACATAGATCAGAAAAGGGGACCGGAAAATATAGAAGCTTGATAGAACACTGCAAGCTTTTGTGCAATTTTACTAAACTCTGTGAGTCTATGGTTATTTATTGTTGAAAAATATTCATAATATTGATATTCCTTATTGTTAAACTCAACTTGCTGCATAGTATAACTTCGATTTAGCATTTTGTGTTGATTTTAAAATGAATTCATCTATATACACCAATACAGGAATGCGAGGTCACGTGGTGTAGTTGTGGTCTGATTTCCCATAATTCTTACGGCCCATAAGTTTATAGTTGGCTCTGCCTGAGCAGTGTAAGAATGGAAATCTGGCCAACAGAAACAACAATACAAAACAAATTATGGGAGACCGGTGAAGACCTCAAGCGCACCGCCCTGTTTATGAAACATACCGGAGTAGTCGCATAGCAGAAGTTGATCGCAGAAGAAGAAGTAACACTGCGGCCTACAAGGTATGTCGTTAGAGGCGACTGAGGTAGGAAAGCTATTCTAGTAAATAAAAAGCGTCGCAGAAAGTGGATGTGTTGGCCTACTATAGTCGCATAACTGACACAACGTATAATCGCTCTTAGCCTCAGATTACATACAAATCACAAATAGTATTTTAACAAATAGTCGATATGGAGCGTTCATGAAAAGAAGAAGGGTTAATTTCAGAAGATGGAATGGGGCAGCGCTGTCCAACAATGTGCACGAGGGCGTCATAGCTTCCGTATCATACATTCATGGCACTATATTTTATGACCATATTTTATGTTCGGCCATATAAGCAGATTACCAACAAACAGTCCACCTCAAAGAGCGATACAATGAATGCAAAGCAAAAGGCCTGTCACACAAAAGATGGACTTCATAGATAACAGAGGCGACGAAAGACACTATTTATGAAGCGCACACAAAAGCCCATTCTAGAAATCTCTTCTTATCCTGACGCTGTGAGGCAAAACAGGATTGGGGAAAAGAAAACAAGGAATATAGTTGTAATGCAATCTGCAACTTTTTTTTAAATCGTACAAGTAAAAACTGACAACATTAAGCTGATGCCAAGAATCGCTGAAAAGAGAAACTGACAACATTAAACTGAATATCTCCAAGAACATCAATTGTTGCAATACCATAAATTTGCAGGTAACACAAGAAACTTGCAGGTAACACTGATAGAATAATACCAAAAAATAAAACTATTAACATATTAATAGTCAATTATCCTACCGTTAGTTTCAGACATAGCAGTTTCGTATTTCTTCTTAGGTTAATGTTGCAGTGAAGTAGAGTTGATCAGGCAAGATGTGAAACTAACGTTCTGCTGGCTGTTGCTAGCTCTGCTGTCATACACAAAATGGCCGTATAAAATGTAAATGATCACGCAACACGTTATCCGCATAGATTAATGCAGAACGGATTTGGAAAGACGTGATAGGGCTGCCTGATAGCGATTAGATAAGTCGTTGTGGAAATTAGATCATGTAAAACATATGTTGCAAGCAGTAAATATGTCACACTGACATTTGTTAGCTTCTTAATAATAGCCGTCCATCGCAAGCGATGATGACTAAGTCTCAGACGTGTGCTGCTGCACTATCTTCTGTGTGAGAGGACTGTACAGTCCAATCCTAGAACACAATCCCCTACCACAGGTAGTTTCTAGTATCGCAGTGTTGTTATTCTTTGCTACCCTTGCAGGCCCCAACAACATGCAGACAGCAATGAGATCAAATCTATTTGTACCACAATTCTGAAAGATCACAGGCAAAGTATAATTAGTGTTTAAGAAAGGTCTGAAGCAGCGCCGTCCAAAGTGGTGTCCGTGTGATATATCCATGGCGCCCTATTTTATACCTCCGGCTGTGACGTTAATTTGAAGTCAAGGCCGTACCATGCTATGATACAGAGATGCGGTCGCATCAGGCGAAGCCGTAAGAGGGGCGGCATAGCAGCGAAATCAAAATTGAAGGTTGTTTTAAAGAAAACAATTAATGGGCGGCATTTCGAAGACTTGCATCATACCGAGAAAATATACCGCACGGCCCTGTCTGAAGTTCAAGAAAATAAATGTACCTGAATAACAGAATTATTAAGTTTTTAGTAAGCACAATAAAGAAAAAAAAGGTAAACTTGTAATCACAATCAGTGGCGGCTCGTGATCCTTTTTGTTGGTGGGGCCAAACTCAAATTTTCGGGAAAAATCATGGTTTTGGGTTACGTTATATTTTAATTTATTAACTAATAAGTACACGTTACACATTATTTTTGGTGGGACCCGGCTCCACTGGCCCTTAATGACAAGCCGCCACTGGTTAGGATTACGTTTTCATCTGTTATTATTTTCTTCATGTTACTATTAATATTACTTTATTGTTCTTATTGCAATTGAACGTGACGCTCGTGCCTTCAGAGTCATTAGTCAGACAAGCCCCAATATATAAAAACGTTGGAGGACGCTGATCTAAAGAATTCACTTCATTGCATCAGGATTTACCCCATGTAGCACGATCCCTCTCCGCAGAAATGGCGTGCCACCTGCCGAGAGTATTACACAGAGCACAAGCTCTGCAGCTTCTACAACAACCCTAGTGGTCTCTGACAAAAATGCACTCGTGAACAGAGGAGTGTCATCCAGATTCAAACCTGCGACCTTTGGAATGCAAGGGTTTAACGCTAGCCCTTCCCCCCTTTAATGTATCTCATTCTTCTTCTTTGAACACTTCATATCGACCACTTGTTAACCACTCTTTGTGATTTATATGTGATCTGAGCCTAAGAGTGATTGTATGCGTCTAAGGCCAAGTTATGCGCCTTTATAAGTAGGCTCCAGCACATCCGATTTCTGCGCTGCTTTTATTTACTAGGGTAGTTTCTCCATGCCTCTACATTGAGTCACCTCTTTCTACGAAAATGCGCCTCATAAGTAGGTCAGACATCTGATTTCTGCGCTGCTTTTTATTTACTAGGGTAGCTTCCCTAGGCCCCTATATTAGTCGCCTCTTACGACATGCATTGTAGGTCATAGTGGCACTATTCTTTGCTTCCTTGGGCCTCGCACCACAGGCGAGTAATTAGATAAAGTACAAAAGCAGACAAACAGACAAACATTATATAAAATAAAGTACATCAACAGACTAGTAAAAGGTAATGATATAATTTTATATAGTATAGCAACAGATTTGAAGACAAGATTGAAATAATTGAGATGTAGATGGAGACAAAAACGATTCAGGCATATCAGTGAAAACAAACAAATCAACAATTTCTTGGTGAATTCAGAATTACAAAATAAATATTAAAAGAGATTTAACTCACTCAGTGCTAACTGCTGCAGTGTGCAACAAGATTGTCTATTAAAATAGCCCAACTGCCGCATACTGCGCCAAGCAGTGTCTCATGTTAAATTAGTACTAAATTTACATCAATGCATTATGTTCCAATTTTCAGTTTTTAATCTACAGCAAAGCTATCTATTTCTACATTTTAGTCCGATCGGCTTTGGTATAATTGGTTAATTTGATTAACTTTATATTTATTTACAACTGGGTTACCAAAGTATAGAAAATGATTTATCATGTCAATCACTGACGGCATCACAAATAACATTCATACACCTTGTCTAATTGCAGGAGGGGGAGAATTTCCACCTCGATGACACGGAGAACCATGCCGGAAGGGTTAAAAAGTTAATTGCATTTCCTTTACAGGACTTTGCGAATCAACCCCAGCTTTTAAAGCTGTTTGTGATTTTTCTAGGTATTATTACGTTCAGTAGTTTGCCATTGCTTTCTGAACGGGTGGTGCCATCGTCCTTTGTAAAAATCCAGGCAAAACAACTTGCAACCAAGCACTCCACAGCGTGATTCGAGCTCAGAACGTCAGGGTTAATAGACCAGTCACTATCCCCTAAGCCACAGATGCCACCATCATTAGGAGAAAGTTATTAAATGTCAAATAAAATCATAATTTAATGATTAGTCAGTTTAAAAAACAAATGTTTACAGCATTTCTGTCTGTAAATCACATTGAATTATTAACACTTATCTTCATTCTGGGGCACATGGGTGTCATTAGCAACAAGAGAGTAGACAGACTGGTTCGCGTTGCCATGATATCAGGGGGTCAGCTAATGGACAGGGTGGACATTCTGAGCGCGCTCATAGAGTGTGGCCATAAATATAATTTTTATTTAAACCAATCTACGTGTACTGCTAGATTGCAAAAGTTTGGATTGAAGATTGGAGTAGGCAGAAAAGAACAGCACAACATATATATGAGTTTGGAGATCTCTGTGGCTAAGCCCTTTGCCTTGTGAGTCGGAGATCATGGGTTCAAATCCAGTCTGCGCCATTCTGTTCACGAGTGCAGTTTTTCCAGAGACCCCTAGGATTGTTGCTGGAGCTACGGAGTTTGTGCTTTGTGCAATACTCTCGGCAGGTGGCGTGCCATTTCTGCGGAGAGGGACCAAGCCATATGGGGTAAAACCCGGTACAATGAAGTCAATCCTTTGGTTTTAAAACACTTTATGTATATGAGTAAGCTCATCAATCAAAATCAAACTGGTACGGTCAGTCGCTGGACGCTGTTGGAGATATTGCAAAGGAGATCGGAGCACATATGGTCATGTCCGTAGTGCAATGAAGATATTCCAAACTAAATTCAATTATTTAAAAAAAATTAGTACTACGTCTGCATGTACCCATTCTTTTATTATTTAATAATAGATAACTTATTTATTTACAAAACAATATATAATTCATAACAATCTGTTGCAAACTACAGCCATATTTATACATATATCCACGGAATCAACATTTTAACAAAATTTAATTCGGCTAAGTAAAGTTTTTCATTTGGTAGCGAATGTGTTAAAAAATGATACATTGTGGACACATGATGATGCTGAAGGGTTTACTAGTAGAAACTATTGTGAACAAACAGGTAAGAGGAAGAGAACTCTACAAGTGGGAAGGAAACATCAAGAAATTAACAAATACAGTCGAAACCATAGGTTTCCAAAGTGGAGTGACCGCCCTCCCCAGTGGCGCTGAGGTCTTCTAGGGATGGGGGCAATAGTGTTTTGAGAAGCATTTGGGGGGCGTTCAGGCGATCTAGGGGTCGATGGCTCCTTATAGAAGAAATTAATCATATATATTTTTTTATAAATTGTTTTCGTGATTTTGCGATTGAATAATCATTAAATTGTTAATTCTGCATTTTAATTCAGATTATGCCCATCTTACATGATCAATTTTTTATTTCAATTATATAATCATTTGAAAATTGACCATGTCTGACAGAAACATGTTAATTTTCAATGTCAAAGAGAACATAGAGCATGTATATATGTGTGCCATATTTGGGCAGCAACGTAGACAAAGAGGGTGGAACAGATAAAGATGTTAAAATAAGAATACAGAAGGCAAGAGGAGCTTTCATTGCACTGGGAAACAAATGGAAGTCTAAAGAAATTAAATCTAGAACAAATATTCGGATATTTAACTCTAATGTTAAAGCAGTTCTACTGTATGGGTCAGAAACATGGAGAACAACTAAAACAATAGCACATAAATTGCAAACATTCATCAACTGGTGTCTGCGCAGAATAGAGGGAATAAGATGGTATGATAGGGTCACAAATGAGGAACTTATGGAGAGAACAAGACAGATTCCAGTGAACGAACAGGTTAAAAAAGACGCTGGCGCTGGATAGGACACACTTTGCAAAACCGGAGGGGAATATAACAAGAAGGGTCCTTGCCTGAGCCACAGGGACAGCGAAAGAAGGGGAGGTCGAGAAATACATGGAAACAAGATTTGGAGGCGGAGATCAACAATATAAAGAAGAGTTGGGGGGAGCTGCAGGAGATAGCTAGAGATAGGAAGACTTCGCATGAGTTGGTTGAGGGCCTATGCCCCAATCCGGGTAAAAAGGCAAAGAGAGAGATAAATATATGTGTGTGGGGGCCAAACTGTTATAGGAGGAAGGGGGCGGTATTACAACATGTATGTCCTGCAAAGTGGGTGGTGGCCCAAAAAAGTTTGGGAACCTATGATCTAAACCGAATTCAACACCGTGATAAGAGTCAGGAGATTTTCTGCGTTTAAATTTGGCTGTAGCGAAGATAGCATGTTTTGTTTATCTCTGATCACTGCTGCCTACCTTAAGGTAGACAACCTGATGACCTGACCTCAATTCTTACCAAATTTTAAAATTACAAAACAACTTTTTAAAAATGATGTCTTGTCATTTGTCGTCTCTGACCTTGTATAGGAGATACCAGGAAGATAAAAAAATAGCAGTCGAGGTCACAAACTTCTATCATACATGATCCCATACATCATCATCAAATAGCTTGTGCTGTACACACCTTTACCACCCTACCAGTCCTTCAGAACTTCTCTCTCTCGTAGGCCACATGTCTCGTCTCTGCAGCCGTCATGCTTACACCATCAGTTACACCCTGAATCCATCTTATCCGTGGTCTTAGTCTTCTCCAATTTGCCGGGATGCTTCCTTCCATAATCAACTCTTTCTCCAACCCTTCATGTAGCTCAAACCATCAGTTACACCCTGAATCCATCTTCTCCGTGGTCATCCGCTTCTCCTATTTGCCAAGATGTCTCCTTCCATAATGGGTTTCTCCAACTCTTCCCATGTCCAAAATACTTCAATTTTACATTCTTATTTACATATATACATATATATGTGTGTGTTGGTGTGTCTGACATAACAGAAACAATAACCAGTCCTTATGTGGGATTTGATCAGATTCAATGATTTTGTTAGGCAATAAATATTACTGCTTCTTGTTTGTGTGAGTCAAGCCCTGAACATGTAGTAGTGAGTTAGGTGTGTGTGTTTGACGAGAGATCGTAGTCTGAAGGTGAAATTGAAATCTGCAAGCAAAACTGAATCTGAAGATAAAAGTAAAGTCTGAATATGAAATTAAAATTTGCAGGTGAAACTGAAGTGGGAAGATTAAAACAAATGAAACAAGATGAAATTGCAGTCTGAAGATCAAATGTAAATTTGCAAACGTAATTGAAACCTAAAGATGAAATTGAAATAAGATTAAATTGAAGTTTGAAGATAAACTTAAAATAACCTCACATTACTCTCGCTAGAAGCACCAGGTAAGTGCTGACTCGCTGTAATCAATCTCTAGTCATCCATCCTACTTCGATCTATGATTTAGTTTATTTAGTTTTCCTTGTGTATGTATGTGTCCTTGACAAAAACTTATAGTCGACATGCCAGATTTTTGTTAGTTTTATGATTTAATTATTTTGATTGCTTATGGTAATACCATACATGTGTCTTTTTACTAAAATGCCAATTTATTAAGTATAACCGCAGCCTCCACTTGGTTTTCTCCAGATCTGATCTAACCACCTCAGATTTGTAGGTTTCCGTACATCACAAAGATAAAATTGAAATATGAAGGTGAAATTGAAGTCCGAGGATGAAATAAGATAAAATTGAAAATATGAAGGTAAAATTGAAGTCTGAAGATGAAACCAAAGATGAAATTGCAATATGAAAACAAAATTTAAATCTGAAGATAAAAAAAAAATCTGTAGATAAAATCTGAAAATTATTGAAGTTTAAAGAAGTTATAATATTTCTGAATGCATAGACAAACAATGAGTCAGAATCTTGATCAATGTCAAAAATGAGGTACATGGTCTGATGTCTCAGATGAAATCACAAGATACAGTTAATAGACACAATCAACTCAACCTCATCTCTGACATTATATATTGACATCATCGTCCAATAGCTTATCCTGAACAGAACTTTGTTGCCCTCACACTTCTCTCTCTCTCTCCTAGACCTATGTTGCTGTCATATTCAAATCCTCTATCACATCCTGAATCCATCTTCGCTATGGTCATCCTCCTCTTCTCATTTTCTCCCTCCCTAACTGTGTTCTCCAGCCCTTAACGTTTTTTTTTGTGTTCAAAATAATTTAATTTTTCTGCTTCTTTATTTGTAGAATCAGCCAGTTTGCTTAAATTTTGAATTCCTTATGGATCGATCCGTTTGTTCTTTTCTCGGTACGTGCTGCACATATCTTCTGTAACATTTATATTCAAAATTGCATATATGCTTTCCACTACCATGATAAATCGAGGTTCCCGTGGCGCAGAGATGTGGTGCTCGCTTCTCACTTCAAAGGTGCTTGGTTGAATCTCCGCATGAAGCGTTCAGGATATTTTCCAGAGATCTCTGATCATAACGTAGGTGAGTTTGAGTTTCTAGTCTTATCGGAGACCGATGACAAAACGCAAGTCCTTTGTTTAAGTTGAGCATATAAACAAGCCCTTGGCAGTTGAAAATCAATAAAAGTAGGCTGTAAGCCATTGCCCAGGCAAAGTTTTCTAAAAACTAGAAATCAAATTCCTCACAATTTTTTATCATCTTCAAAATGATATCAGGAACCTTCACCGGTGCTCCGGAGTTCGTTCACTGTTGCTGAGGTCTTCCTGTACAAGAAAAAGATTCAAGCATGTATGGTTACTCCCCAAAGTGTAATGATAATGATTCAATCATTTAATCAACTATGTTATTAAATCTCTATATCTCACATCCATATATTGCAACAAGAAAAACCAGATTATCACACATTTTATATAAAACTTGAAAGCAGAAATTCAACATATCAGTAATTTAATATTTCAATTTCCAACCACAGTCAATGTATTAACATGATTTTCTCAGATCAATAGACATATGTCTGACTTTTGTTGTATTGATCTGTCTATCTATATCCTCTTTATGTACGTTGAAACATAAGACATACCCAAAAAATTTCTACTGCTGCCGTTCTATTAATTGTTTTCCACATCAGGCTGCAATCTTTCAACTCTATTTCCACTGCTCTTCTCCATGTTTCCTTTGGACGTACAGGCTTTCTTTTCCCATCCTTTCAATTGATACAACATGTATATTTATATCAGATCCCGTGTCATGCCGGGCCCAAGGAAGCAAAGAATTGTACCACTGCAACCTACAATGCATGTCGTAAGAGGCGACTGATGTAGGTCCTAGGGATGCTGCCCTAGTAAATAAAAACAGCGCCGAAATCGGATGTGCTGGCCTACTTGTAGGCGCATAACTTGCACAACCGCTCTTATGCTCAGATCACATACAAATCACACAGAGTGGTTGACAAGTGGTCGATATGGAGCGTTCGAAGAAGATTCACCACTGCATTTTCCCACAGAAACCCAAGAATTGTTGCAGGAGCTACAGAGTTTGCAAAATGCTCTCTGCAGGTGGTGTGCCATTTCTTTGGAGATTTACCATGCCGTATGGAGAAACCTGGTGTATTTAATCTTCACTTCTTAACAAATCAAAATCATTGTATATTTCAAACACAAACACTACTAGACTATGCACACACATACTGACACCACACCCAAGACCACATACTTAAACCACACACATACACGCTAGACTACGCCCCTCATACACCACACACCCTAGACCACATACTCACACCAGACCACACACACACACTAAAACTCTTCAGCCCAAGGATTCTCTTCCAAATATGCGTCAACTACTTCTTTCAAGGTATAGTTTGGGATTAGTTGCTCCTGCGTCAAGTCTGTGCGTGTCACAGGGTCAAAATGGCCTACCCTCTGTCAGATTGAAAAGTAAAAGGTATGAACATAGTGACCATACATAAATTATAGCAACGTGTACAGACACATGTGTTCAAATGTTATAAGACCTAGACGTGTCAATAGAAGGTACATCTTCTTCTTCTGTGCGTTCATTCTTTACTACAAATTTTAATCACTCTTTGTGATATGTTTGATCTTTGCCAAGAATGTATATACGTTGCACATTGGTTTAGTAGGCCCCTAAATGCATAGACTTCTACACGTTTAGGACTTGTGCATCCGATTTCAGCCAAAGTACCTTAGTCGCCTTTACGACATGCGTGGCAGGTAACAGTGGTTCTATTCTTTACACCCCAAAATTGGGCCCCGGTAACCACTCAGGCGGAAGACACATCTAAATACGTCTCCAGTTATACTTGCACACACATATAAAAAGTAGCCACATTTAAATATGTCTCCAGTTATCATAACACACACATACTAAAAGTAGCCACATCTAAATGTGTTTCCAGCCCTCTATTCTGGGATATTGATGTGCAAGAGAGATATGAGTGATACAGACGTTGTAATATGGTTTCTGTGGGGTAGATAGTTCATAGTTCATAAGTACGGTTCCAACTTCACTGCAACGGGTCACCCCATAATTGCGCCGTTCCTGTGCCAATGAAAATCACACGAAATGCTAACAACAGTGAAATGTTTCCTGTGTGAACTAATTCCAGAATGAAACAGCCGTGTACCGCCACAAAAAGCAACCTGCTCCGCATAAAAAGCATATGGCCGTCGCTAATGTAGCAACACAAAACTGTTCATCACTGAATTGCAATTCTTGTCGAAGGGAACATCAATCACGACAAAATCCAGCTTTCTGCACCTGCAATATAACTGCATACGGCAGATTGAGCTTGTTCGTCATAACCGCTGTCCGCCATTTTATGAATACACACTAACACACAACAAACGCACGGTTGACACAGCAAAAAGCATTCCATGTAACATTCATAGCTCACAGCGTTGCTCAAGCACTAACTCAGTAGCTCGGCAAACGAAACCTGAAAATACCCGACCAAACATGTCAGAAATGCGATAGCAAAGTCGTGTTCAGAATCGAACAGTTCTGACTCTGAATGGCCCTCCCGCATTCCGCCATTGCTGGCCAGGTTTTTCTTCTCTGTGGGGTAGAAGTTAGGTGCTCGTCTCTTAGTTCCAAAGATACTCCGATTCGCTCCTCAAGATATTTTTCCAGAGATCCCTGATCTCAGTATTAAGTGAGAATGAGTTCCTAGTATTGCAGTGGTCACCATTAGACACTATCTGTGTAAGAGTCTCTGCAACACTAAGCATAGCACTATGCACCTAGAATTGTTGGAGGTTTCTAGGCTTCAAGAAAGACAGGTACTCTGCTCCATTCAATATAGGAAAAAGGGCAAAATAAACCCATAATTCCTGGGGGTTCGAAAATAAGAACCTCTTTAGAGCACACCATTCAAATAATTATTCAATTTACATGCAATTATCCACTCTACATTCAATCAATCAATCAATCTTTTTTTTTCCGATCCAGAAGCACTTGAGCTGAAAGCTCTTCGCTCGGTGTCATGGACATTGTAAACATTCGCCTCACAACACCGTAATCTGAAATCAATCAATCAATTCAAATCAATTATCAATCTCTATTCAATCAATCAATTTACATGCAATTATCCAATCTCTATTCAATCAATCAATTTACATGCAATTATCCAATCTCTATTCAATCAATCAATCAAATGCAATTATCCACTCTCATTCAATCAATCAATTTAAATGCAATTATCTACTCTCTATTCAATCAATCAATCAAATTACCTGAAGATGCTCAATGATATCCTTTCTGTCATAAGTAATACCACTAGGTGTGATGACAGGATCTCTCATGATTTCAAAGCTAATCTTCCCACACAGGTAGTCAGGGACATCTCTTTTCTGTGACAGAACAATGACAAGATTAACACAGAGGACAAAAAAGTATCCATAACCTGTAATATATTTTAGGGAGTAACACTGGTAGCAAAGCTAGAAATGTAATAGTATTTACTGTTCCTTGTGGTAATGGGTAGGAATCCATGTTAAATATTATATTCATAGTTGTAGATTCCCTTTGATTGTTTAGAAAACTCAGTTCATGACAGCTCATCAGGTTTCACAGGGGATATTTTAGCGGACCTTAGTTGAGCGAATTATATTTCGGTGGGTTTGGTATTTTTTGGTAGATAGTTGGCGACTGAACGACGGAAAAGGCTGTCAGATTTGAGAGCCGAGTTTGAAAACAAGTCGATGGATGACTAGAATTTAGTCCTGTATTGAACGACTGCGACTGACGACAGTGATCTCAGACAGTGTACTGAGTGCACTACAAGTATTTGTGCAGAGAAGTGAACCAATGCTAGGCTTTTCTGTAGTTTGGACAGTGTATCGGTCCTTTCCAAATACTAGAAATTTACAGAGCATTACACCACTGCAGCGTCTGTTGCTATGACGGTAATTAGAATAGAACCACTATGACGTTTGTTTGTCTCCTACATTGTTGTCGAGTGCACTACCAGTATTTGTGCCGTTAATTGAACCATTGTACCAAATATCATCCTTTAGTCTATCTTTGCCTTTTTAACCCGGATTGGGACATAGGCTCTCAACCAACTCATAGTCTTCCTATCTCTAGCTATCTCCTGCAGCCCCTCCAGCTCTTCTTTATATTGTTGATCTCTGCCTCCAAATCTCGTCTCCATGCATTTCTCGGCCTCCCTTCTTTCGCTGTCCCTGTGGGTTCCAGGCAAGGACCCTATCCTTTAGTCACGTCATCTAAAACTACAGAGTTAGGTTTGCTGATCTATACTCATCAGATGTAAGCAGTTTCTGTATCAAACTGTGAATAAGATCTATCTTCGACATTATCTGTCTCTTCTCCTGATCACATACTCTCATAGTCTGCTATTTCTCCATCTTTGATGCCTTGATCATATACTCTTCTTCTTTCTGATTGCTATTAGAATGATTATACTGTCAGATGTGTTCTTATGATGAAGTCAACTCTTGTCTGGAGCTCAACTCTGGTGGTGTGTAGTTTTGAGCGTAGCGACTTAACTATGCGACGCTCGTTAGGTCACTGAACAGCATAAGTCCTATCAGACAGTATTTGCACCCGAGTGGTTACCGGGGCCAAAATTTGGAGTGTAAAGAATAGAACCACTGTTACCTGCCATGCATGTCGTAAGAGACTTCTTCTTCTTCTTTGCTTCCGTTCTTTACCAATTTTAATCACTCTTTGTGATATGTTTGATCTTTGCCAAGAACGTGTACGTTGCACATTGGTTCGAGACCCTAACGCATAGACTTCTACACGTTTAGGACACATGCATCCGATTTCAGCCAAACCTCCTTAGTCGCCTCTTATGACATGCGTGGCAGGTAACAGTGGTTCTATTCTTTACACCCAAAATTTGGGTCCCGGTAACCACTCAGGCAGTCGTAAGAGACGACTAAGGAGGTTTGGCTGAAATCGTATGTTCGTGTTCTAAACGTGTAGAAGTCTATGCATTTAGGGCCTACCAAACCAATGTGCAACGTATACACGTTCTTAGCACAGATCACACATAACACGAAGAGTGATTAAAATTGGTCGTAAAGAACGAACGCAAAGAAGAAGATCAGACAGTATAATCATTGTATATAAGCGTTAAATGCATGATACTATGGTTCTGGCCTAGTACTGCCGATTACAGCACCTTTTCAGAGCGAGAGAGAGGTCATTCCTAATGTAATACACTCATAGTCTGCTATTTGTGCATCTATTAATATCCTGGCATACATAAGACATATGGACAACACAAATCTTAGTAAGTTTTCCAACAACATCAGGAATTGATCACTAGATAGAACACAGAGCATGACAACATAAATACATTAAATAGATTAGCGCAGACCACAGTCCTCTAGGGACGGAGTCCCTAAAAACAACAGCAAAATTCATGAAAACATTTGGTCCATCGGTCTAGACGGGATTGAAAGAGACCAGCCATCTGGCTTCTTCTTCGCGTCGCCGCTATGAATTCAGGCGTAGTCAGGGCATCCAGTATGGTGCTTCTGGCTGATTTTTGCGTGAAGACCTGCTTTCCTATCATCAGTGTCCATCGCCATTCAGGCGAGCCTTCTCCGATTTCAGAGGTTCCAGTCTTCTGACTAAGAACAGGACACTGTGGTCTCAGAGAACACCTCCATAGAATGGGTCTAAGGGACTCTGCTGCTTGCACCTGTGGAGCTTCAAAGCAGTCCCCAGAGCACATCTCGCAAGACTGCCCCAGCTTGAACAGAGTGAGAATAGAAATCTGGCTAACAGAAACAACCCTTCAGAACAAACCATGAGGGGGGGGTGAAGACCTCAAGCACACTGTCCTGTTTATGATATATACCGGAGTAGTTGTACAGCAGAAGTTGATCGCAGAAGAAGACTAGATAGAACTGATGAACAAAACACATTTGGTACCATCAAGTAGTTCCTTTTTACAAATGTGGAGCGACTGACCGAATGGATTAGAGCACTGACTCGAGTCAGGAGCCTGGGTTCAATCTCCCAGGAAGGCCAAAGAGTATTTTTGTCTGGGGATAAGAAAAATGCTAACGAACAGTTTCACTGCAACGGCGCTAGGCATGCAGCCATTAAATTCCTCAGGCTCATGTTTCCCTGTCTACACCATCTTAAACAGAAGTATTACATGCAATAACAAATGTAATATTTGGAGGAAAAGCTTACTTTTCTCCTGTCGTCTAATTGTGCAAACAAACTGTTCACTTCTGCTATTTTCTTGTCCTAAAAGATATCACAACAAGAGAGAGAACTCAGTTATACATACATAGATTGATATATGTATATGCAAAATAATATTATATTCTTCATTTTCTGCATTTCACTAGATTGGGATTTCGGATTCTCTAATAAAGGCAGCCGTCTGCCTCAGATTATCAGCCACGCCACACAGTTTGTCTTGGACGCCGGTGTAAGTGGGATACCTCTTTCTTCTCAGGTCTGCATACTGGGTTCGTTCTGTAGGATATAATTCCTATGATTTCTGCTTCCCCTTTGTGCCGACCTCTTCCCACAGTATTTTTGGACACCTCGTGATGGCAGGTCTGACATTCTTACTGTGTGGCTAAATCTCCAAGGCAGATTGGTGACCGTAGAATCTGCTATCCCATTCCTCATTGTGAGGGTTGTGCACCATGTTATGCGCCTTATGACCTGGTGCATCCGTTTTCTGCAAGCATTTGTTTCGGGTTAGCATTCCCTAGCGGACACATGCATCCGATTTCAGCCAAGCCTCCTTAGTTGCCTCTTACAACATGCGTGGCAAGTAACAGTGGGTCTATTCTTTACACCCCAAATTTGGCCCCTGTAACCACTCGGGCTAAATAATATTATATAAGAAATATAGTTTCCAAATGTTATTTTACAGTAGTGAGTTCTGGAGAATGACTCACAACATCATTTACAAGTTGGAGACATTCCAAAATAAATGTTTCAGAAGAATCCTGCATATTTTTTTGATCAAATACAATAGCAAATGACGAGCTTTCAAAATAAACAAACTGTGTATCACAGGAGACCATTATTAAAAGATGAAGATAGAAGTGCATTAGTCATGTATGTCACATGTCAATATGAGTATTATCAAGAGCAGCTCTTCGATGGACAGCGGATGAGAAAAGAAGGCCTGAACATCCAATGGAAACACAGAACAACTGTGGAGAGAGAGTTAAAAATTGTGACTTGACGTGAGGAACAATTAATAGAAAGGTAACAGAACAGAAGGGGGCATCTGTGACGCAGAGGTTATGTGTTTGCCTCTCGTACTAAGGTTCGCTCCCTCATGGAGCCATCAGAATATTTTGCCAGATCCCTGATCTCAGTGCAGATAAGACTGAGTTCCTAGTCCTATCTGTGATGGACAATAAAACATAGGTCCTGTGTTCAAATTGAGCAGTAAACAAACCTTTGGAAGTTCAAAATCAAGAAGATCAGGCTGGAAAGCCACAGCCGGGAAAAATCATTAGAATGATTAAAAATAAAATTCCTACAAGAATATTTTCACCATCTCCAAAATTACACCAGGGATTCTCGATTGTACTGCGGAGTTTGTGAACGGATGCTGAGATCTTCCTGTGTAAGATGATTTCTCACCAACGTGCAATGATGATGGTGCTATCAATCCATCAATGGTTAACTTCTTCTTCTTTGAACTTTCCACATCGACCACTTGTTAACCACTCTGTGTGGTTTGTATGTGATCTGAGCCTAAGAGCGGTTGCATATTGTGCCAGTTATGCGCCTACAAGTAGGTCGGCACATCCAATTTCTGCGATGTTTTTATTTACTAGGGTAGCTTCCTAGGTCCTACGTCAGTAGTCTCTACGACATGTCTTGTAGGTTACAGTGGTACTATTCTTTGCTTCCCTTGCAGGCCCTGGCACCACACGGGCGAAATCATCAATGGCAATCTCTTGTGGAAGTCGTATGTGTCAAAATGGACACTAAGTGGATATGTATGTATGAATGGAAAGATAAATAGAAACTCCTCATAAATAGATGGATGGATGGAATTAGAAGGTAGGTAGGTAGGTACATGGGCAGATAGATAACATCCTCATAAACAATCATACGTTCTCTCTCCGCCATCTACTTACTGTGTTGTCATCTATGACTTGTACATCATTAGAGCTGGCCATTCCAGAGTCTGTTTTCATAGACTCGATTTGTCTGAATAATAATATAGAAATCTATGTATGGTTGGTAGCATGTGGTTGGTAGACTATGCTTGGGGTTGGTAGAATGCGGTTGGTAGAATGTGGTTGGTAGAGTATGCTGGGGGTTGGTAGAATATGGTTGGTAGAGTATGCTCGAGGTTGGTAGAATGTGGTTGAAGAGTATGCTTGGGGTTGGTAGAATGTGGTTGGTAGAGTATGCTTGGGGTTGGTAGAATGTGGTTGGTTGAGTATGCTTGGGGTTGGTAGAATGTGGTTGGTTGAGTATGCTTGGGGTTGGTAGAATGTGGTTGAAGAGTATGCTTGGGGTTGGTAGAATGTGGTTGGTAGAGTATGCTTGGGGTTGGTAGAATGTGGTTGGTTGAGTATGCTTGGGGTTGGTAGAGTGTGGTTGGTAGAGTATGCTTGGGGTTGGTAGAGTGTGGTTGGTAGAGTATGCTTGGGGTTGGTAGAATGTATGTTAATAGTATGCATGATTGAAAAAATGGTTTATGTCTGCAAAAAAATTCACCTCTATTTATCCCAACTAATAAATTCACATCTCCTTATCCAACAACTAATAAATTCACCTCTCTTTATCCAAACTACTAAATTCACCTCTCTTTATCCAAACTCCTAAATTCACCTCTCTTTATCAAACTACTAAATTATCTCTTATCCCAACTAATAAATTCACCTATCTTTATCCAAACTATTTAAATTCACTTCTCTTTATCCAAACCTAAATCACTCTCTTTATCCAAACTACTAAATCACTTCTTATCCCAACTATATTCAATCTCTCTTATCCAAAACTACTAAATTCACCTATCTTTATCCAAACTACTAAATTCACCTCTCTTTATCCAAACTACTAAATTCACCTCTCTTTATCCCAACTAATAAATTCACCTATCTTTATCCTTACATTTAAATTCATTTCTCTTTATCCTAAGAAATATACCTCTCTTTATCCTCATTAATAAGTCTGTTTAAATATGTCTGTAGTTCCACTTCTTGTTGAATCTTCTTCTCCTCTATCAGATTCCATCTTCTTTTCTTGGCTACTCTCAGAGCACTTGTGATATCATCTCCAAAATTCAGTTTCTGTTCCTTGGCTAACTCATTTGCTGAAATAGACATTAGATAATTTATTTAGTACACTGTAGCAAGCTTTGATGGATTCAGTCTCTAGCGTATGTCATCTAGTGCTTGTATTGTCATCACTAAGTAGATTAGGTGTGTCATGTCGCACTGTTATGTTAGGTTGTGGCCCCAGAAGCATAAGGTCGAATAGCTCTAGACGGAAATTGAAAATTTTGTTTAATAGGGGCTGATTCGCAATGACAGCTGCTTGGAGTTTGTTTAAGAGCATTTATTGTGAGATTTGGCGTTTTATGAAGGCTCCCACCCTTTGGCCATAATAAAGTGGGCACTGCACTTTGATCTTAACCCAAAAGTCAAATTTAGTCATACGCATGTTTTTCAGCTCTGTCTCAAAAGTTCTCCATGTGCCCCTAAGGCTTCCATTTCTAACACAGTCTACTGCATTGCAAGTGAGATGGGATAGTCACGTTGCCCGGATGCCTGATAAATGCATCCCAAAACAGTTGATGTATGGCGAACTTGAAGGGGGCAGACATTCTGCTGGTGAACAGAAAAAGTACTTTAAAGACACTCTTAAAGTATCTCTGAAATACTTTGATATAGACAGCACATGCTGGGAATCCATGATCGCCAAATGTGGCGTTGTAACAATACAAGAGGAACCCCACATAGCTGAGAATCATTGAGGCACAGAGCAAACGAGTTGCAGGAAAAGACAGAACACACAACAACCACATATCTAACCTTGATCATGTATGCCTCACATGTGGTAGGGGATTGTGTTCTAGGATTGGACTCTAGTCACCTCCACACACACCAGATCTTCCTCTGTATCCTCCCAGGTTTACCCAAGTATTCTTCTTCTGCAAACATACTAGATTGGGATTTCAGATTCTCTAATAAAGACTGCCCTCTGTCTCTGATTGTCTTGGATGCTGGTGTAAGTGGGCGACTCTTTCTTCTCAGGACTGCATACCACAGGCAGTTCTGTAGGACATGCTCTGTCGTCATACTCACCAAGACACAGTGGTACATGCTGTTGGTACCTATCTTGAGAATAATACAATACTTACCCTGATATTTAAATGAAAATAAACACAGTAACAAGGCAGACAACTCTACACTACTAACACTTGCTTACCTCTCTTTAATGCTGCTATAGCTTCATCATACAGACCTTGCTCAAAATATGATTGCCCCATAAAGAAGTGACCTTTGACCCAAGATCTGTCAATTTCCAAAGCTCTTTGGCAATCTTGGAGAGACTTATCCCAGTGACGTTGTTTTAAATAGCACAATGCTCGGTTTGTAAAGAATAAAGCAGTGTTAGGGTTCTTGATCTGGTAGAGAAAGATAACAGTGGCATACAGTAAACATGACACACAGATATATCTTTACTTTTTGTCTACTATTATTCAATCAATCAATCAAGTGCCATGCCTGTCGGCGTACACAATCATGTCTCTTCACAACTATCTCTTCCTGGTGCAGTTAATCAGTTCCGATATCAATCTTTTGTCAAACCACAATGTCAGACCGTCCAACAGAGGTAACTCATTTGTTGAAGTTACAAAATAGTATCAGGTACTCTTTCTTAGGGAACAAAGTCAAGATATCTCAAAACTCATCATTTTTATCCTTGGTGGTAATGAGTAGTGGCACATAAACGCTGATAACGTTGACAGGTAGAGTGGATGTATGTAATCAAAGTGATGCAAGTCTTTCAGTGCATTTTTGACATAATTTTGGAAGTGAATGTTAAATAGATAATAATGCTGCTAGAAGATATGAAGATGATACTGCCTGGTTGCTACACAAAGGTCGCAGTATCTTACACAATTTCAGCATCTAATTTAGGAAATTAAGTCCTTAAAATCTAAGACCAAAATAGAAGAAGTATGCAAAAATTATCTAGTGATGAATATTCTGAATGAATGTCACATTTGTAGTGCTGATTCTCCACTCAAAATGCAATATATTTCCTTTTTATCCCTAAAGGATTTTTTAGCATTCTTTCAGAGACCTAAAATATGATAATTTAGTTATCTGTATTGTTATTATTTTTTATCAGTCTTTATTAAACTCAAACACTACGTAACAATCAGTGAATCTAATCACTCACTCACACTCACTGTAGACTTGTATGATGTAATGATGACTGTAGTATCATTACCCAAAGAAAGCTCCCAAAAAAAGGCGATTTGTCAAATTGCAACAACTGGCGCGGAATAACTCTGCTATCAACACCTGGCAAGCTATTCTGTAGTATTTTGATGGAGAGACTGAAAAAGCCGCGACGCAAGGCTAAGAGAAGTACAAGCTGGCTTTCGTCCACATCGTTCTTGTACCGATCATATCTTCACGCTGAGATCCATTATAGAAGAATCAATTGAATTCCAGTCACCACTAGTGATAAATTTTATAGACTTTCAGAAAGCGTTTGATAGTCTTTCTGGGAGATTCTCAAGACCTATGGCTTCCAGGAAAAGTACATCAATATTATAATAGCCTTCTATTCTGAAGCATCCTTCTGTGTAAGAACAGATGCAGGAAACTCAGACTGGTTCACAGTCAATTCGGGTATGAAGCAGGGCTGCATTATGTCACCTATGCTTTTGGGATAGCTATAGACTGGATCATGCGCAAATGCACCCAAGATGATCAACTAGGCATCAAATGGCTTAATAACAGCAGACTATTTGATCTTGACTTTGCCCATGACGTGGCCATATTGAATTCAACTACACAAGCAACCCACAAACTAACGAGCAATCTTTGCACACTTGCAGAACAGGTTGGTCTCCAGATCAATTCTGCCAAGACCAAATTATGGACCTCACAAACTCGACAGACAACATCGTAATAAATGGCCAAACACTGGAGAAAGTTGAACATTTTACATATTTGGGTAGTAAAGACAGTAAAGTGTCAAACAACGGAGACACGATGAAAGAAATAAACTCGTATTGCTATAGCAGCTAGTGCCTTCACTAAATTAACAAATATCTGGCAATCTCAAGACTTTAGTATATGCACAAAAGTTAAATTATTTAGGTCATGTGTGATTCCTGTACTGACCTACGGTTGTGAAAGTTGGAAATCAACAAAGAAAATTGATAAGAAACTGGACAGCTTTGAGAATAAATGTCTACGAAAATTATTAAAAGTCAAATGGAGTGATTTCGTTTCTAACAAGACAGTGAGAGATAGAACACACCAACAACCCATATCAAATATTATAAGGAAACGAAGGTGGAAATAGTTAGGTCATGTTCTTAGATCAGACGAAAAGAGACTAAATCGACAAGTCCTTATGTGGTCACCAGTTGGGAAAAGAAAACGTGGAAGACCAAAGACCACTCTTCAAGAACCATCCAACAAGAAAGTAAACTATTGGGATGTAAAACCATACAAGATCTGCAACTGCTAGCAAAGAACCGTATCACATGGAGATCTAAAACCTCTGCCCTATGTGCCGCCTTTGGCACGAAAGGAACAAACTAACTAAGTATCATCATAGTATGTGACTTGACTGTCACTGGTCAGTAACTCAATTAACTCTGTTTACTGACTGTTATACACTTAATATACTGACTATTTAATAATAATATATATTATATTTGGTTAACATAACATTAACTGTAACCCAACGTCAGTACTGTCACTGTATTGTAGTCAGTGTAACTGTAAGTAATAAGTAAGATCTAAATACTTCCAGAAGTTTAAGTTAAGCTAAACAGAAGTTAAAAACAAAACTAAACTGAAAATAAATTCTTCTCTGATTATAATATAAAAATAAAGAACATTTACCACAGTACGATATGTTCACAGTTCATCACCAACGAAATGTTTAGTCATTTCGATATTTAGACTTGAACTTTGAGAATATTATCTTAAAGTCACATTGATCTAGATCCTGCTTAAGATTTATACTTACGATGGCTTTCGTGTAACACGCGATAGCATCGTCGTATTTCCGAGCAGCAAACAGCTTGTTGCCCTGATTTCTAAGCTCTAGGGCGCTCATTTCAGCATATAGATTTGACACAGATTATACATGAATACATAAGTAAAATAAACTAATACAACATGTTGAAGAAACAACTAGAAAAGGGTCAAAATATTTATCATTTAACACAAAACAGAATAACCATCAACGGCTTGTTTACTTCCCATAATTCCAGGAAGTGAGCAATACGCAAATAAAAACTTTGACTGGATATCTAGGCGGATTTTTTTATCTACCGAACATCACGTATATACACAATTTTTTTAAAATTATATCTACAACAGCACCGGATAAATGTCCACAGATTTACTCCAATCCACTTTTATAGCATCATCATCATCATTAATCCTCTCCGCTCCTCGTGGAGCATAGGGCCTCAACAGTTGTTCGCCACTCTTCTCGGTCTCTGGCTGCTATTTTATGGTCTCCCAGGTCAATTGAGCACTCTTCAGCCCTCAGTAAGACCTCGCTCAAGTCTGCTAGGCGTCCTCTTGTTCCTGGGTTCCCTGAGCACCTGTCTAGTGACACTCGACTGTGTCTTCCGCAAGGTATGGCCTATCCATCGCCATCTTCTCCTCTTGACCTGTGTCATCATAGGTTCCTGCCCTGTTCCTATCCACAGATCCGTGTTTGTAACTCTATCATACCATTTCAATCTGAGAATCCGCCGCAAACATCCGTTGACAAAGGTCTGGATCTTATTTGTATTTGCCCTAGTGACTCGCCAAGTTTCCGAGCCATACAGCAACACCGACTTCACATTTGAGCTGAAAATCCTGAGCTTTGTTTTCGTGGAGATGGCAGCGGACTTCCACACCATGTGCAGGATCGCAAAGGCCTACTTTTATAGCACTGCCAAAGAAAGCAGGAACGATAGAATGCAAGGAAAACCAATTGTCCAAGCAACATCAGCTTTTAAAAGTATAAATAAAACATGGATGCAACTGCCAGTCATATAGTTTGAAACTAAATTACGAATTTTCAATTCCAATGCTGTATCGATCTTAACATATGCCAGCGTGAGTTGAGAAAATGACTAAAGATATAGATAGTAAGTTGAATGCATATCCAAAGATGGGTACTATGGTCTGTCCCGTAGGAAACAAGTTATTATATTCCGCCTCCGTACAGGCCATAACACGACTCCGGTACTACCTGTATAACAAATTTAAAATTGGCACAACTAGCCTGTGCCACTGCGATAAGGCGGACATGACGGCAGAGCACCTACTGCAAGACTGCCCACTGCCATGACCTATTTAAACTAGGTCATGACCTACTTATACTTGGAGGCCATCAGACTGGCCACAATATTGCCTCATGACGTCACAACTATCGGCCGTTCACGATTATGGATACTGGACTAAACTAAGTTAGGGAGGCCAAAAATGAGCGTATTTTACATTGTTTATATTTTACTCCTTGTATTGCAGGCCCCATATAACGTATAACGGCACGAGAGGAATTATTATTATTACTACATACAATCAATTGTTATAGAAGGTATATAAAAAGATTGCAACTTATTAATGAAATTTTTTAAACTAAGACATTTGAAAAAAAAAATTAAAACACATCTACCTTTTGTAAACGAATGAACCTCAACACATTTCACCAGAAGAATCTTAATTTATATGATCTGAGTGTAGTTCCCTGTTTGTGGTAAATGAACCAGACAATTGTCTATTTTTTTATATTCAGCACTGTTTACACACTAACTCAGTGTACACTCTCAGAAGGCATAATATAGATGTCTAAGTTGCTACATCACAAATATTTGTTATATACACATTGGGTATTATTATGTACACTGTAAACCATTTTTATTCTTCTGGATAAATTTTTAGCTATTTAAATTTCCCAAGCATTCTTTTATGTGACATGCTAGCCTATTCGGATTTCCCTATGTCATTTTTTTGTTTTCCTGTAGTTGTTTAAAAAAATATTTGCCAGTGTTGGAATGTCCCTCACCAAAACATCTGTTATTGAACAACCACAAGCTACACAAACAGTTTTGTTTTCCTTGAAGTAATGAATAAAATTAGCTGTCACAGTGTCCATCACAATTTCCTTGTGGTTGGGGGAATTTAAATACTGTTGTTCATAATCTGAAGAGATTAGTGATTGCACAAGGTAAGCCATACGACTTCTTAAAACTGTTAAAGAATGTGTTGGGTATTTTAAGACACCTCGGTCGAGTAGTCGAGTGTTCTTGATCCATGAAACAATGAAGAGGTCCGGCTCAATGTCTTCAGTTAAATACTTGTCCTGTTGCAGAAACTTGCAGCAGGTAGAGCACTTCAGTTTTTTTTTTATACACTGAAGGCAATAAACCCGCTTATGTACATCAGCACATTCATTGTTCCATCTAGATTACAGTTGGTCGTGCCACTGCTAGCAGGCCTGAGAAACGAAACCTGGCTGGAAAATACTGAGCTAAATGAGAAGATGTACTGAGGGACGGAGTTCCTAAAACACCAGCAGAATTTATAGGGAAATCTGGTTCATCAGTCTAAGCCATAGATTCCCAAACTTTTCAGTCCACCACCTACTTTTCACGACATAAACTTTGTAACGCCCTCCTCCCCATTATAACAGTTTGCCAACGCCCCCCACATATATATATATATATATATATATATATATATATATATATATATATATATATATATATATATATATATATATATATATATATATATATATATATTTATTTTATTTATATAGAAATTATATATATTTTCAAACAAGTCACTTTGTAAATGATTATATCATGTACAAATATTCATGAAAAATGGATAGAAAATTAGGCATAAGATGGGAAATTAAATGCAAATTAAATTTTAATGATATTCAAAAAAGATATCAATTAAAAAACTCCAAAATCCTCTGAACCCACAGGAAGCTTCACCCCACAGGCACAGGCGGTACCGCTCACTTTGGGAAACGCTGGTCTAAGTGGTGATCGCAAGAGAGAGAATGCATTTGAAAATAGATGTCTGCAAAAATAATGAACATCAAATGGGACGATTCAAAAGTGGTGAAATCAGAGAAATGTCTAGTCAACCACCATTAATAACAACTGTTATAAGAAAGAGAAGATAGAGATATGTTAGGAATACTCTGAGAAGAAATGATCAAAGAATAAGAAAACAGACAATGAAGTGGGAGGCAAAGGAGAAATAAAGGCGCACTAGGGAAACCCTGGAATGAACTTTACTGAGAGAGGCGAGAAATATTGGACTCAATTTCATAGAAAAGGTTGAGCGAGTTGCAAAGAACAGATTGTTATGGAGTAATTACTTCCAAGCCCTATGTAACGTTTAACAATGACCTACTTAAACGTTAGATAGAGAAGGCAATAAAACATGGTACGAGCGGAATATATATATATATATATATATATATACATATGTATAATCGATATTGCCCAGGATAGAGCGGTATGGAGAAATTACTTGCATGCCCTATGTAACGTATAACGGTACAAGAGGAATTATTATTATTATTATAATCTATATTGGTGACTGTCAGAAATAAGAGGCGTTGAAAAATACTATTTATGAAGTGCACAAAAAAGCCCGTTCTAGAAATCTCTTTGTATATAACACTGAAGCAAAACAGGATTAGAGATAGAAGATAGATATTGGAAATGTACAATATCTATTTAAAAACATTGCAGAGTAACGATAATGACTGTTCAGGTTTTTGGAATAAATTACCGATTTGCAGAGTAATGAGTGTTCAGCCACAGCCAACTCTAGATAACTAGGCCAGACAACTGACTGGGGATTCCTTGACCTAGATCAAAGAAGGAAGCTGGAAAATATAAATGTTTGATAGAACACTGCAAGCTTTTTTGCAATTTTACTAATTTCTGTGAGTCTATGGTTATTTGTTGGGGAAAAATATTCATAATATTGATATTCTTTATTGTTAAACTTAACTTGTTGCATAATATAACTTCCATTTAGCATTTTCTGTTGATTTTAAAATGAATTCGTCTATATACAACAATACTGGAATGTGAGGTCACATGGTGTAGTTGTGGTCTGATTTCCATAATTCTTACCTGAGTCCGAAGGCCCACAAGTTTATAGTTGGCTCTGGTTCAGCATAACTTATCGATGGAAGTACCTCATGTTCAGCAAAGAACCATATGTATGTCTTAATTCTAAATCGTTTACACTATGATCTTGATACCCTGAGGATGCGAAGTCTGTAATCTACCACGAACATAATCAGTTGATGAAACAGAAGAACAAGTAATCTCTGCTCAAGGTATGTGTCTACCATAACCATGAGAGCTGCAAGACCACGCTTGCCCCACTGCATCGTTTGTTCAACATGATGTTTGAAAGAAAGACTACAATCAAAGGTTATTCCAAGATAACTCAACCTATCACGACGACCAATAGCCTGTCGATCAGATGTGACTTCGGGTAGATCAGCACTGTGAAATTATTCAAAGAGCACCACAACATAGACGACTTTTCAGGAATGACATGAGAGCAAGACTCTCCACACACAACGCGGGGTGGTATGAAATTTTTCCATGAATGTCTTCAACCATCTTTGATCCAGTTCAATATATTAAGATGTTCTCTACAAAAGTCAATGTCCGACACAACCCAGTTTGCTGTATTTTGGCTACATTTGCTGTGTAGATGTTGCACAACACTGGTGATAGAGGGGAACCCTAGGGAAATCCTGGTCGTATAAATGTAAAACCAAACTTAGGAACAAGGTTAGGAACATGCTTGACTCTACATGTTGTGTGCGAGAGAGAAGAAATTCTTCACTTCCCTTGTATCCTTTGATTGATAAAGGCCTTTTGGTCAAAACGTTGCTGTGTTTTGTATTTTATAACACAGAACTACCAAAATATGAGCAGATTAGAACAATTTGCCACTCCGCTTCTCAAATCAGAACACAATACTCTGCAGCCACAAATATACAAAATTCAAGATTGACAATTCAGCTGTGTGCACATAGGGTGTGGATGGAGACAAGTGTAGCCACAAAGCTGAAAGTTTACCAAGCCATAGTGCTAACCACGCTAGCTAGACATGGACAGTGTAGCAGACATGCAAGAAAACTAAACCACTTCCACACAAGCTGTCTACGCAGACTACTAAAAATAAACTGGCAGGACAAATTTCAGATACTGAAGTCCTCATAAGAGCCAAGATCCCAAGCATCAACACCCTGTTGCAGAAACCCCAGGTGAGATGATCTGGTCACGTTGTTCAGATGCTTGATAAACGCATAAAAAACCAGTTGATGTATGGCAAGCTTGAAGGGGGCAGATGATCAGTTGGTGGACAGAAAAAACACTCTTTATGTGTCTCTAAAATACTTCCATACTGCCACCATGTGCTGGGATCCTTTGCACAAGATCACCAAATGGGACGCTGTAACAACATGAGAGAAACTCCCATAGCTGAGAATCGTTGAGATGCAGAGTAAGCGAGCTGCGCGAAAAGACAGAACACACTATCACCACATGACTAACCTTGATCATGTATGCTCCACATATGTAAGGAGATTGTGTTTGAGGATTGGACTTTACAGTCACTTCCGCACACACTAGAGAAGTGCAACAGCACATGTCTGAGGCAGTTATCATCACTTGTAATGGACGGCTATTATTATTATTACATGTGGACAGGCACCCTGGACTGCAGAGAGCATACTTCAAGAATGCCACAAACATTATACACTGAGGCAGACCCACTGATTCAACAAAACAACACAGGAGGCAAAACTCTATAAGAATTACAAAAGACAACGAAATTTATACAAGACAACATTGAACATATATACAATATATTTAAATTCAATTAAACAATATAAAACATAAGCTTTCACAATGAACAATAAAGTTTATTTAAATAATTGTCACAGTTTTCAATAATTAATTCACAAAACACTCAACAAATTATTGAAGACAGTTGTAAGAAGGTGTATGTAACAGTAATTATTAACAATGATAATCACTGGTCTCTAAACAATAGTAGAATAACTGCTCCAGAAATTAGAAACAAAAGTAGAGTTATTTTACCATCATCACTGCATTTTGGTGAGTAACCATGTGTGCTCCGATCTCTTTCTTACACTCTTTTATAAAGACATAAATGTCTGAATCTTATTCGTTACTTGGTTACTCGCCATGTTTCGAGCGCACAGTAACACAGATTTGATATTTGAGTTCAATATCCTGAGCTTTGTTTTAGTGGAGATATCAGTAGATTTCCACACTGTGTGCAAGAGAGGAAAGGCTTATCAGACTTTCTTAAACCTGGCATCAACATCATCTCATAACTCATCTCGGAAGCATGTTCACTAACCCGAGTAACCTTAGCTCTCAGTATACATTAATGCAAAATGTTTCGATGCTTAACCTTTCCACGCTTAACGCACACTGCGACACACTGAAGTCCATTGCAAATATGTCACTTTGCTGCATTACAGAGTTGCTTCCCTATAAAAGTCTTTCTAGTTTTACTTTACTATTTTATTATACTACTTTTCTACAATTTTATTCAATGAGGTGTTTGATTTCTTCAATTTAGTATATAATAAATATATATGTTTATTTATTGATGAGTAGTTGGGATGAATTTAAAAACATTATTATTTTTACTTCCTTGAATTAACTGCTTAAAAATTGAGGAAATAAATGGGCATGGAAAGAGTTAACAAAATTTGGAAAACAAAAGGACTAAATCTGCGAACAAAACTTAAAATATATAGAAGTAATGTACTTGGTGTGCTATTATACAGTAGTGAATGCTGAAAAATGACCCAACACATAATACACAAGTTGAACACATTTCAGAGTAAATGTTTAAGAAGAATCCTGCAAATTTTCTGGCCAAATACCATAACAAATGAGGAGCTTTTGAATTAAACAGACTGTGCATCCTTGGAGACCATCATTAAGAGACGAAGATGGAGGTGGTTTGGACATGTATGTCGTATGCCAGTGGGGGCATTGGCTAAGACAGCTCTCAGATGGACAGCGGATGGTAAGAGAAGGCCTGGACGTCCAAAGGAAACATGGAGCAGAACGGTGGAGAGATAGTTGAAGGAGTGTGGCCTGATGTGGGAGACGGTTGGTAGAAAGGCAGCAGAATGGCAACATTGGAAGTCTCTTGTGGAAGTCTTATGTGTCAATCGGGACAAGAAGAGGATATACAAGACTCTCGTAGATAGATACATTAATGTTACATGCAAATTCAACTTGCAACACATATTAGAATACAAATGCAGAGCACATACATTAAACGTGTGTTGTAGGGAATGCTAACCCAAAACAAATGCTTGCAGAAACCGGATGTACCAGGCTGTAAATCACATAACATGGTGCAACAACCCCTCACAATGAGGAATGGGATAACGGATTCTATGATCACCGCTCTGCCTCGAAGATTTTGCCACGCAAGAAGAATGTTGGACCAACCATACCAATAGCCAAGACAAACAGTATGGTGGGGCTCACAATCTAAGGCAGATGGCTGTCTTTAGTAGATAATCTGAAATCCCAATCTAGTGAGAACGCAAAAAAGAATGTGTGATGAAAATTGAAGGGGTTTTTTGTTGTTGTTTACAATCAAAAGCTACAATAAGAAAAGAAAAGGAATTGAGTATGTAGTAGCAAGAGAACAAGATTAATGGAGAAATGTTATAAAGGATGGGGGTCACGATAGCAAAATTAATAACACCTTGCACTAGTGACCACCTGCAGTAGTGACCACCATAGTGGGACATTCTATGGTTTGAGTCCAGATTTGCCCCCAGCACCTCTCTTCAAACTTGGTGTGCACACAGTACACAGTTGGACTACAGGATATCCTGAAGCTTTACTTGAGGATATTCCTTCATTTCATCGCTTGAAATATTGTCTACAGATTCAACATTGTCTCTTGTATAAACTTAACTGTCCTTTGTAGCTCACACAGAGGTCCGTGTAGTTTTATGTCGAATGTTGTTTCGTTAGGCCAGTGAGTTTGCCTCAGTATATCATATTCGGGCAATCTTGAAGTATGTGCTCTGCCGTCTGATGTGCCTGTCCACATGTACACATGGCTGAATTGCCAATCTTAAATTTTGTATACATGTGGCTGCGAAGTCTATTGTGTCTTGTTCTGAGACGCAGAATGACAACTTGTACTTGAGGATACAAATTACAAGTACCTCTGAAATAGAAAAAAGTTTTCCCATTTATGCGAGGACACTGGTGATTGGAAAAAACCTAGCGAAAAAATTAGTCAGAGGCGCCATATTAGACGGTTGACTGCACCTAAATTCATAACAGGTGAACAAAACAATATATATATATATAAAGGGCAACAAATATTTTATTGCAATTTTGAGCAGCAATTCCTACTAAAATACAGCTAGGATTTGCAATTCCTTCTCATAATGGTAATTTATTTCTGACAACCACTGAAAAATGTTCTGTGGAAATATATATTATAACAGAAGTGAAAGATGATAAATACATTCAAAGAGAGATCAAATAATTGTTAAAAAAGATAAAATAATTGTAGGAAAACCCAAGTCTATTTGAAATAACAGAAATCATTTACAGAATATCTTCAATGAACAAGAAAATGATAATCTCAACTTTTTATAAATGGACACATACAAAAAATCCACAAACAAAAAAAAAGAAAGAAAGACAAGAAGAATTATAAAATAACAGCATGCATCTTTAAGTGAGTCACAAGAGACAGTATACATTTTCATTTCAAGATCACACATTTCTCATGATATACTTTTATAAATAATTTATATAATAAACATTTATTCCTGAGAATTGTGAGACATTGATTGATTGATTTTTGATACATTAAACATCAATAGTTATGATGCTAATAGATTTCTAAACATTTTAGTAACACATTTATAAAATGATAAACAGATTAGTAATTTGGAGTTGTTAATAAGGAAGATAAAATGGAATGAATTCGGGAGAAGTGATGAAATCAGAGAAATGTATGGTCAACCACCAGTAACAACTGTTATAAGAAGGAGAAGATGGAGATATGTTGGGCATACCTTGAGAAGAAATAAGCAAAGTATATCAAAGCAGGCATTGAAGTGGGATGCAAAGGGTTCAAGAAAGAGAGGATGACATAAGGAGACCCTGAAACGAACTTTGCTGAGAGAGGCTAGAAATATTGGTCTCAGTTCCATGGAGGAGATTGAGCGAGTTGCCCAGGATAGAGCGGTATGAAGAAATTGCTTGCAGGTCCTATCTAACATATAGCGGTACGAGAGGAATTATTATTAATGTGGAATCGCAGATAGCGAAGTTGAAAATATTCTGTACTAGTGACCACAAGCTGTGGAAACTCAAGGGTTCGAGGCCAGATTGGCCAAAATTTTCAGTGTGCACAAAACATGCGGTTGGATTACAGGCTGATCCTTTATTTGGGGATTTAAATTACAAGTACCTCTGAAATGAAAGTAAGGTTTGCCTGAAAGGTGAGGGACACTAGTTATAAGCAATGTAAGCCTTCACTCAAAAATCAAACAGAGGCGCCATATTAGGATCTATGACTACGCCTGAATTCATAGCTGGCGAATGAAAAAAAAAACCACAATAATTTGAAAATCATAATTTTAGAACAATTATAAAAAAATAAAATCTCCAGTGACCTTTTTATACCTTAGGGTATGAATTGCAAGTCACTTCACATTTCTAGACCCTATAGTGCAGGAGGTAGGAAGGCCAATTCTTTTCCTCACATGTGGAACGTCAAGTATGGGATTGAATGTAAACCCCTTGTGTCTGAGACAGTAGGCAAATGCTTACGCAAATCTGTCCCATTTTAGAACAATTACTCAGCATTCATTTATTTTTTAGATACTGTTCACAAATCAGACAGGTGTCTAGAAGAATATCAAGCAATGGTACAGAGCCATATCAAATTGTAATCCTTGCAAGTCAGTATAAACAACAAAACTGAGGTTTCTAGTGAGAAAGTATGGCGGTGAACACTGATAAAAAGGAAAAGCAGGCCTTCATGCAAAAATCAATCAGAAGCGCCATACCAGGCGCCCTGACTACGCCTAAATTTGTAGTGGGCGAACGCAAGAAGAAGTGAGAAGACAAAAATAACAATATATGATAGTGGCTGCGTCTACAAGATTCCCCTGGTCGACGTCAAGAAATCAGTAACTTTAATAGCTACGGTGTAACAGAGTCCAGGACACAGGTTCTGACAAACAGAAACAAAATATATGCAGAAAAATGATGCTGTTTTTACAGTATAGCTGGATGACCATGCTCTTGTAAGAATGCTTGGTATCTTCACTTTTGTGAAGATTGACTGAAAGGACCATCATCAATGCACTTCGGTGAGTAACCATGTGTGATCCAATCTTTTTCTTACACAGGAAGATCGCAGCGGCAGTGCATGAATCATCATTGGCTCAGATCATACAAAAGTTACAAGGAGTAATAGAAATATAGTAGTAAAAGCAATCACAAATCAGTACTTGAATGAATGAAGGGTGCCAGTAGGCAATGAAGAGACTGTCACAAGTTAGGGAGGTACTAGACATTTATACCCTTCTCTTTGTTCCGGGGCACATGGGTGTCGTTAGCAATGAGAGAACAGATAGACTGGCTGAGCCAGCATTAGGGATAGAGCTAACATTCCGGATGCCCTCATAGAGTGTGGCCGCAACAAAGATTTACATTTAAATAAATCCACGTTCAACTGCTGGCTTGCAAAAGCTGGGATTGCAGATTAGTATGGCCAGAAAAGAACAGCACAACAGGTATATGAGTAGGCTCATCAATCAAAATTGCACTGGTACTGTCAGTCGCTGGACGCTGTTGGAGATATTGCGAAGGAGATTGGAGAACCTATGGATATGTTTGGAGTGCAATGAAGATATTCCAAATTAAAATGAAACTAGACATTTTAATTAGACAAATTAATTTAAGATACTAGACTTTCTCATTGGACTAACATAACAGATATATATACAGGACAAATGACTGTTTTCCCCCCAGGTACAACTCAAAACTAGATTAGAGAGGTCGCACCTCAGAAAGTAAACAAAATCCACAGAAAAGAGCTACTACCTAAGATAACAACACCTGGCAGGAGAGAGGCTATATGTAACAAGTCACACACAACAAATTCTAGAATAATAACTGGCCATGTAAACATTCCTTTTTAGGTTACTCTTTTGGTGAAGATTTTAACTCCTTGTGGAGCAAACACCACACTACATGGCTTTGGATTGGACACCTTTTACCAGGAGCCATACTAAAGGGTATTTTTATTCTAAAAACAAATGGCTTGTAAAAACATGGCTTTTGCCCTGGTCCACAAAGAGTTAATAGACTTGACACTGATCTTAACGTACCTCATTGACCTTCAACTATCACACTAACCTTGAACTGCATACAATAAAATTATGACTAACATTTGAAATATAAAGTTGTACTAGAATTAGTCAGATGTGACCAAAGTGCTAAAATCAAGGCTTAATTAGGTGTTACCTCAACAGAAAATTAAAAAGTTGACTGAAGTAAAAGAGAACAATTCTTATTTACAAGAATGACAACAAGCTTAAAAATATATATGCTGCAATGGCAACTGAAAGTCTGATATCTAGTCATGTTGTTATGACACATATAGAAAAAATGAATAGATTCAAAACAAATCATTAACACAGTTATTTAAAAAGATGGTAATTTTGTACTGCCATAAGATGACCTTATGACACAACTAGAACTATACCAATTTATAAGGTAATTCTGTAACAATAATTCACATCAGTTAGATTACTCAATCAAAATAATTTACATCAGATCAAACAATCAAAGTAATTCACATAAGTTAGATCACTCAAAGTAATTCACATAATTTAGATAACTCAATCAATATAATTCACATAATTCAGATCACACAATCAATATACTTCACATAACATGTTCATTGATTAGTTATCAGATTTGTCTGAAATTGAAGAATATAAACATTGGATTTGTACAGTTACATCAGATCATGAAAAAAACACTATTGTTGTCAGGTCCCTTGAATGATTGTGTGTCCCTTGAGTGTCTGACCGAATAGATTAGAGCACAGGCTCCTATTTGGGAGACACAGGCTCAATAAGGCCAGGAATTTTTCTGTCAGGACATAAAGAAAAAAACCATAACCTGAACAGGTTTGCGTTGACTGTACTAGCCATGCAACCATTAAATTCTTCAGGCTCATGTTCTCCCTTCTCCTACACTGCTCAAAAATGCAGCAACACAGACAGTAAAAACATTTTGTTTACTTGAATGATTTAGACCAGACTACTTGTACATGAAATGTTCTTATCTCCATTGGTTCTATAATAATGTTAAAAGGTGCTTCCATAACTGAAGTGTAGTGAGGTGACACTGAAAATGAAAACAATAAATATGATTGTATATTTTGTCAAGATTACTTATTCAAGATCGGGGACAACAGACATAGACGATCATGTCTCAAGTAGGTAACAGGGGTCGATGTAGCGTAGAGGTTATTCTTCTCATTCCAACGGCACTTGGTGGCTGCCTCCTGGAGCCATTGGGAAATTTTTCTATAGATCCTTGATCTCAGTGTAGGTGAGATTTAGTTCCTAGTCCTATTGGAGACAGACGATAAAACGTAGGTCTCTTTTTCATGTTTGCACATAAAAGAAGATGTGGCAGTTTAAAATTAGTAAGAGTAGGCTGCAAAGCCGCTGCCGTTGCAAAATTCATTAAATAAATTACAATAAAATGTCTAAAAAATTACACTATCTTCTAAATTACATCAGAGACTCTTACTGATGCTATGGAGTGTGTACACTACCACTGAGATCTTCCTGTGTAAGAAAAAGATCGGAGCACACATGATTGGTTACTCACAAAAGTGTGATGATGATGATGGTCCTATCAATCAATCAATCATATCAATCAACCTCTTTATCGCTATTTTATATTTCTCTGTGTTGATCAACATTTCATATTTATTGTCATTTCTTCTAATTTTCAGGTCAGTTCCTAAGTTCTAGTTCTGAAGCAGTCAACAGATTGTTATCATCACCAAAATATGGATTGCATAGAAGAATTCAGAAATCAATAACAGAAATTAAAAGAGAATAGGAATGGTCAAGGATAATTTCAATAGTATGAGAAGGTTACTGACATCCAAACAAATTACACACAGGTTAAAAATGAGAATGATCAAACGCTATATATATCCTATATATGCATGGCCCGGAAACATGGACAATGAACAAGCAGTTAGAAGACAGAATTGATGCATTTGAGATGTGGTTATATAGAAGAATAGGCAGAGCTTAATGGACAAGAACAGACAAGTAAACAAGTTTTAGGAAAACTAGACATGAAGAAACAATTATTAAGAGAAATAAAATTCAGACAAGTAAAGTATTTTGATAGAAGTCTACCTTCAATCAATATTGATAGTTTATAATCCTACAGAGTTTCTAGTTTAAATGCGCCATGTAAAGTGACAACGTCGAAGTGTCGCACTGTCACACTCGACCAGTTGTTTTGAAGATGTCCCCTATGTAACTATTATCAAACACTGAACTCCTTCTATTTAGTTTAAATTGTATTCTATATATATATATATTTCTCTTGTACCATTAAATGTTACATTGAGCTAGCAAGTAATTTCTCCATACTGCTCCATCCTGAGCCACACGTCTCCGTCCCCTGTACGGAATTAAGTCCGATATTTCTTGCTTCTCTCAGTAAAGTTTGCTTCAGGGTCCCCCTAGGCGTTATTTCTTCTTGAACCCTTTGCCTCCCACTTCAATGCTTGCTTTGTGCCTATCTCAGTGCATGCGTCTTTCTTTCTTTCTTCTTTCTCGAATCCTGTATGCCTCACAGCGTCAGGTCAGGAAGAGATTTCTAAAACGGGCCCTAGTATGCGCTTCGTAGATAGTCTCTTTCGCCTCTGTTATCTCTGAGGTCCATCTTTTGCATGGCCGGCCTTTTGCTTTGTACCCATTGTATCGGAGCAGCATTGCTCTTTGGGGTGCACTGTCTGATGGTAATCTGCTTACGTGACCGAACCATTTAATTTGTTGTTTCTTGATGAAATCTAGTACTGATGTTGTACCCACTTTTTCCTGATGTCTTCATTTCTCAACCGGTCTCTTCTTGTTACACCCAGCATTCTGCGTAGACACTTCATCTCTGTTGTGACTAGTTTTCTTCTATCGCTTGTTGTCAGCGTCCAGGTTTGGCACTGGTAACATAATGTGGGAGAAAGATTGTGTTGAACATTGCTCTTTTTGTGTTCATGGTGACGTGTTTGCATCTTAAAATTGGCGCCATTTGCCCTATCATTTGATTTGCTTTGTTGCATCTGTGTTGAATTTCATTAGTTATTCTTCCATTTGCTGAAAAAATGCTCCCAGGTATGTGAAATCTTTGCTTGATTTAGTAGATGATTATCGATGGAGATGTTGGTAGTGTTTTCCTCTCTGGCGAATGTCATTACTTCTGTTTTGTCGATGTTAATTCTCATGTTGTATTCGTTACATGCTAACTGGAGTCTGTTGATGTGTTGTAGCTGTTTTTCTGTTGTTGATATGATTGCCTGATCGTCTGCAAAAGAAATTCATTTAAGAGTTCTCCGAGGTTGTTTCCTTCGCTGGTGTTAGCTATTTTACAAATGTGGTCAATGTACGTGATGAATAGCAGCGCGGATAGTACGCAACCTTGTCTTACTCCTGACCCTACGTGAAACTTTTCTGATAATCCTGTATTTGTTCTAATTTGCATGCGTCTTAATAAAACAAATAATAAGAGAGGCCAGTGGGGCCTACACAAAAACCACAAGTAGTTTGACAATGGAGGTTCGGGTGGTTACAGAGGCGGTGAACTGGTTGGCATCTCACAACTACTCTCGTGTTTTCATACTCGGTGACTCCATGAGCATGATTTGTAAAGTCGAATCAGGAATAGTGAGACGCAACTGGGTGGAGGTACTGGTACAGACAATGATCAGAGAAATCACCTTCATTTTTGTCCCTGGGCACGCAGGAGTTATGGGTAATGAACGAGCTGATAGATTGGCTGGCTTGGCTACAATATCAGGGAGAGCTGCCATGGATCGAAATGACATTGAGAGAGTCTTTCCAAACAGAGGAGTTTCAGGGCTGTGAATCACACTGGCTGACCAGATTGAAAGAGATGGGTGTCAATATTGGTGCAGCCCAAAAAGAACGACATACAATATATGCAAAGAGATTGATTAATCAACATCGAACTGGCGTGTTGGGTCGCTGGACGCTGCTGGATTTGCTGAGGTGGAGCACCTATGGACATGTCCGGAGTGCTATGATGATAGTCCTCATATAACTGATGTGTCTTAATGTCTACATCTCAGTGCCCTACCTCAGTTTCTGAGCCCGAGTGTCTGTGCGCTTTTTATACAAGGGGCCATGTCGAATAGTTTCTAACAACACAGTCAGAGATAGAACACACTAACAACCTGTATCAAATATTATAAGGAAACGAAGGTGGAAATATTTAGGTCATGTTCTTAGATCAGACGAACAGAGACTAAATCGACAAGTCCTTATGTGGTCACCAGTTGGGAAAGAAAACGTGGAAGACCTAAGACCACTCTTGAAGAACAATCCAACAAGAAAGTAAACTATTGGGATGTAAACCATACAAGATCTCCAACTGCTAGCAACGAACCGCATCACATGGAGATCTAAAACTTCTGCCCTATGTGCCACCTTTGGCATGAAAGGAACAAACTAATTAACATGTGGAATACCAACAAGATTACAATTTGAAACAGTATAGATTGCAAAGAAGCACTTACTAATGCTAGACTGTGTATTTCCCATGACAGTGTCCCATTTATACCGATTGATATCAAGTGGTCTAAAGTTGCCCCCAAGTGTTGTCTCTTCTGCTGCTAAAATTGTGAAGGGCACAAACAATGTCTGTTTGGGGATGAGAATAAAGCATAGAACATGTAACATCAAACATGAGTTAGAGAAGGAACAGTTAGGAGGAAAGAGAAGAAGTTGAGAGACAGTTAGAGAAGGAAACAGAGAAGGGAACAGTTAGAGAAGGAAACAGAGAAGGGAACAGTTAGAGAAGGAACAGTTAGAGAAGGAACAGTTAGAGAGGAAACAGAGAGGGAACAGTTAGAGAAGGGAACAGTTAGAGAAGGAAACAGTTAGAGAAGGGAACAATTAGAGGAAAGTAGAGAACAGTTAGAGAAGGGAACAGTTAGAGGAGAAAGAGAGGGAACAGTTAGAGAAGGGAACAGTTAGAGAAGGAACAGTTAGAGAGGAAAGAGAGAAGAAACAGTTAGAAGGAACAGTTAGAGAGGAACAGTTAGAAGGGACAGTTAGAGAAGGGAACAGTTAGAGGAGGAAACAGTTAGAGAAGGAAACAGTTAGAGAAGGAAACAGTTAGAGAAGGGAACAGTTAGAGAAGGGAACAGTTAGAGGAGGAAAGAGAGAAGGAAACAGTTAGAGAAGGAAACAGTTAGAGAAGGGAATAGTTAGAGAAGGAAACAGTTAGAGGAGGAAACAGTTAGAGAAGGAAACAGTTAGAGAGGAACAGAAGGGAATAGTTAGAGAAGGAACAGAGAGAAGGGGAATAGTTAGAGAAGGAAACAGTTAGAGGAGGAACAGTTAGTGAAGAAACAGAAGGAAAGCAGAGAAGGGAATAGTTAGAGAAGGAAACAGTTAGAAGAAGAGGAAATAGTTAGAGAAGAACAGTTAGAAGGGAACTGTTAGAGAAGGAAACAGAGAGGAACAGTTAGAGAAGGACTGTTAGAAGGGACAGTTAGAGAGGAACTGTTAGAGAGGAAACAGTTAAGAAGAGAAATGAGAGGAACAGTTAGAGAAGGACAGTTAAGAAGGAACTGTTAGAGAAGGGAACAGTTGAGGGACAGTAGAAGGGACAGTTAGAGAGGAACAGTTAGAGAGGACAGAGAAGACAGTTAGAGAAGGAAACAGTTAGAGAAGGAAACAGTTAGAGAAGGGGACAGATAAAATTGATCTCAATTTTCTAATACCATTGGTAGGACTTGGCCCAGAAGAACCACAAAACATGATTTCCTTGTCTACATAACGAACACCATGGAATCCAGAAATCATAAATGTGTCATTTAATTTCATTCTAATCATTTAACTATTTCTTCTTTCTTTCTTTTGTCCTTTTCTGCAGTTGGACATAGCAGTTTTAATTAATGAACTGTTTATGAGATAGTGCATGCTCGATCGCTTGATATGCTGTGGCATTATGGAGTTTTAAGATGTCTGTAACTCCATCAATCCATCTTTATTTGGTCTGCTCCTTCTTCTTGATAATTCCATGTTCAGGTTGTACACTCTTGCAACTGGTGTATTCGGGTTCATTCTGACCAAGTGGCCAAACCATTTGGGTCTCTGTTTTTCAATGAATCTAATAGCAGGTGTTGTTCCGACTGTTCTTCTAATTTCTTCAATGGTTTCTTCTTTTATTTATTGCTTTCCTCAAGCATCTCACTTTACAGTTTGTAATTTACTTCACATTTAATTTGTATAAAACATCATCATGCTGTGTTTCTGTGCTTGCAAATGTTTTTACAAGTATTTAAACATTCTTGTGGTCAAATTATGTAGTGTATGTGTGTGTAGGATTCTCTAGTCAAGTCACATAGATTTTGTGTAAGATTCTCAGTCAAGTCATAGATTTGTAAGATTCCTAGTCAAGTCACATAATTGTTGTGTAAGATTCTCTAGTCAAGTCACATAGATTTTGTGTAAGATTCTCTAGTCAAGTCACATAGATTTTGTGTAACATTCTCTAGTCAAGTCAATGATTTTGTGTATGATTCTAGTCAAGTCACATAGAATTTGTGTGTAAGATTCTCTAGTCAAGTCACATAGAATTTGTGTGTAAGATTCTCTAGTCAAGTCACATAGATTGTGTGTAAGATTCTCTAGTCAAGTCACATAGAATGTGTGTGTAAGATTCTCTAGTCAAGTCACATAGATTGTGTGTGTAAGATTCTCTAGTCAAGTCACATAGATTGTGTAAGATTCTCTAATCAAGTCACATAGAATTGTGTGTAACATTCTCTAGTCAAGTCACATAGATTGTTGTGTGAAGATTCTCTAGTCAAGTCACATAGATTGTGTGTGTAAGATTCTCTAGTCAAGTCACATAGATTGTGTGTAAGATTCTCTAGTCAAGTCACATAAATTGTGTGTAAGATTCTCTAGTCAAGTCACATAGATTTGTGTGTAAGATTCTCTAATCAAGTCACATAGATTTGTGTAATTCTCTAGTCAAGTCACATAGATTGTGTGTAAGATTCTCTAGTCAAGTCACATAGATTGTGTGTAAGATTCTCTAGTCAAGTCACATAGATTGTGTAAGATTCTCTAATCAAGTCACATAGAATATGTGTGTAACATTCTCTAGTCAAGTCACATAGATTGTGTGTGTGTAAATTCTCTAGTCAATAAGATTTGTGTGTAAGATTCTCTAGTCAAGTCACATAGAATTTGTGTAAGATTTTCTAGTCAATTCACATAGATTGTGTGTGTGTAAGATTCTCTAGTCAGTCATAGAATTGTGTGTGTAAGATTCTCTAGTCAAGTCACATAGAATGTGTGTGTAAGATTCTCTAATCAAGTCACATAGAATATGTGTGTAACATTCTCTAGTCAAGTCACATAGATTTTGTGTAAGATTCTCTAGTCAAGTCACATAAATTGTGTGTAAGATTCTCTAGTCAAGTCACATAGATTTGTGTGTAGATTCTCTAGTCAAGCCACATAGATTGTGTGTAAGATTCTCTAGTCAAGTCACATAGATTTTGTGTGTAAGATTCTCTAGTCAAGTCAAATAGATTGTGTGTAAGATTCTCTAGTCAAGTCACATAGATTTTGTGTAAGATTCTCTAGTCAAGTCAAATAGATTGTGTGTAAGATTCTCTAGTCAAGTCATATAGATTGTGTGTAAGATTCTCTAGTCAAGTCAAATAGATTGTGTGTAAGATTCTCTAGTCAAGTCACATAGATTTTGTGTGTAAGATTCTCTAGTCAAGTCAAATAGATTGTGTGTAAGATTCTCTAGTCAAGTCACATAGATTGTGTGTAAGATTCTCTAGTCAAGTCAAATAGATTGTGTGTAAGATTATCTAGTCAAGTCAATAGATTGTGTGTAAGATTCTCTAGTCAAGTCACATAGATTTTGTGTAAGATTCTCTAGTCAAGTCACATAGATTTTGTGTGTAAGATTCTCTAGTCAAGTCACATAGATTTTGTGTGTAAGATTCTCTAGTCAAGTCACATAGATTGTGTGTGTAATATTCTCTGTGTTTCACTCAAACTCTTACTTCCAACTGTACTGTGACTGGCACAGACAACAGTATATCATCCTTCTCTTCCAACATGTGCTCCAGACGAAGAAGGAAGAAGTTTGCCTCAGCTAAAGAAATCCTGTCCAGTGTAAGAATCTGAACACCGTTTGGTAGTGGAGCTGACAAGAATGTATGCTGGGGGAAGAAACCATACATGATATGATGTACACACTTATCACCAATGGAGCACAGGTCTTAACAAACTTCTTCCAGCCCTTCCTCTCTCTTGCAATCTCTTCCAATTCCTTCCCGTCTTACCTATTCCTTTAATATTAGTCTCCAGCTCTCTTCTTCAGGTATTTCTAGGCCACCACCTATTCCTCCTTCCCTGCTGGTTCTAAAACAATTCCTAGCTTGCAATGCTTCTGGTCAGTCTTCTCAATGTGTGTCCTATTCATCGCCAGCGTCTCTTCCTTAGTTCTTTTTCCACTAGTATCTGCTTAGCTCTTTCTCTGAATTCATTGTTTATAATCTTATCATACCATCTCAGTTCATCGTTTGAAATCTTATCATACCATCTCAGTCTTTCTATTCTACGTAAACATCCATTTATGAAGGTCTGTAGATTTTTGGTGGTTTCTTTTGCTATCCTCCATGTTTCAGAATCAACAACAGCACTGACTTCAATTTATTGAAAGATTCCCAGCTTTGTGTTTGTTTTAATCTCCTTTGACTTCCATATCTAACTCAATGCAATAAAATTTCCCTTGCTTTTTGTATTCTTATCTTGACATCTTTGTTTGTTCCTCCCTCTATATTTATTTTGCTACCAAGGTTCGCTTGATATACTGTCTATATTTCAATGATGTTTCTTGTATAAACTTTACCGTCTTTTGCAGCTCACACAGAAGTCTGTGCAGTTTCGTTCTAGAGTTATGTGCATGACAACAACACAGAAGTAACAGTTTTAAAATTTTTTGTAAGCACATAATGATGGTTAGTTTCCAGAAGTGAGAACACTGTAGGTAATAAAGAAAGAAAGAGTAATATAGAAGAACACACAAAAAATAGCCTAGGAAAAAAACATTTATTTCTTTGTTCACTGTTATGAATTCATCAAAGCCACGGCACCTAATATGGTGTGAGTATGGTCCTATCCTAGAAACAGTAGGCTAGATTTATGTTTCATTAGATGGTACCTCACTTCCAGGAGAGTTTACTCTCCAGTCCCGTGTGCAGATGATGGTAACTAATACTCTGATTTATAGAGAAAATAATGGAATCAATGCAACTATGTAAGTTCTTTGATGTTGGCGCTATCTTCATAACATGTTCTTCGGTCTTGTCCCGACTGCCTACTGGATGGAGACAATAAAATAGATGTTGAATCTATCCAGCAATTTAAACAGTTTGGAGTTACTTGTTGTACAGTAAAACTGGGGATGTCTGAGGGGCAGAAAGAGGAGTGTGTTTAACTCTTTCCATGCTTTTTGCAGTACACTGTGCCACACTTGCCTCCCTTTAATTAACTGTTTAAATTGAGAAAATAACTGCGCGTGGAAAGTTAACCAGCGAGCCATGTGGACCATCAGAACGCATACTCTTCGGTGTCTGTTGGGGGGAACTGAGCACCTATGGGTCTGCTCGGAGTGCAATAATGTAAGTTTAATAACTAATAACCAGTAAAACTATCTGCTACTTTTATCTGATGGCGCCTGGACACCAATGGGGCCATCTTAGTGTACAGACATTGATCGAGTCTGTTGGGGCAGACATAGCACCATCTACCCTGAATCCTACAACTTCAGTTCAGTAATAAATAACCAAAGTTCTAGTGGCATTACCTGCTTAGGAATACCGCCAATAGCGCTATCTGAATTCAGAGGAGTAAACATTGGGACTGGTCCCAAGTGGAGCTGCTGAGCCATACGCCTGGTCGTGCGGGCTGCACCAATGACACTATCAAAGTGAAGATAATGCTTTCCTGTAAGAAAAAATCCAATAAACAGACAAATATCAACCATAATGTCCTCCCCTTTCTATCTATATTTTCTTCGTGTCCCATTTGAAACTAAAGTCTTCCATAAAAGATTGTCATTGTTGTCGTTCTGCCCTCTTTCTACTAATTGTCTCCCCTATCAAGCCCCAATCTTTTAACTCTCTTTACAGTTCTCCTTTTTTTTCATATGGGCATCCAGGCTTTCTATTTCCATCAACTGTTCATCGGAATGGCTGGTTTAGCCAATGCCCCCTACTGGCATACAATATACATGCACAATCCACCTCTATCTTTATCTTTTAATTATAGTCTCCAATAATGCACAGTTTGTCCTTCACATACTGACAAACAAATAAATGCATCTTTTTCAGAAAAGCATATCTTTCTAAAGACAACAAACAAAGCATAGATGTATACAAACACAACAAGATCTTTTCAGCTGGCAGATAAAGAAATACAGAAGATTGCATTTAATTTTTACAGACAAGTCTGAACGTATAGAACTAAAAGCAAACCAGCTTTTATAATGACAAAACAAAATATCTTCTATGCAGACAATTAACAAAAAGAACAAGCATACTAAGTAAAAATGCGTCCCACCTGTAAAAATGATTCCTGCACCATCCACACCTACATCCTGCAGTGGCTCAGCTAATCCAAGGTTATCATCAGACAACAAGTGTCGATGTACCTATTGTCATACAAAAATAGAGTACTTTAGTCTTAGCTTGAGCCAGATACATGGCAATTGCATAATTTGATATTTTCGTATTAAAACATCCAAGAATTAACATGGCAGTCAAACGACAACTGATAAACTGCATCTTTATTCCAACTCTCTGCTATCAGTGTCAAACATGGCCCCTGACTAAGACACAAGAAAGAAAGATTACAACATGTGAAATGAGATGTCTATGAAAAGCTGTCAACGTTACAATGAGAGAGTGAGACACGAGAATATTAGAAGCATCGTTGGTACTATACCATGCATACAGTACATCGAGAAGCAAAGAATCAAGTGGTGCGGCCATCTAATGAGAATGGAACCACATTTACTACCATCACGTGCCTACAATAATCCACACTCAGGGCGCAGAGCACGAGGCAGGCCAAAAACACGATGGATAGATAACATCTCAGAGTCCCTGCGAAAGCATGGACTGAGTCAAGCGCAACACACCTGGCACTAGATAGAAAACTAACTCTCCCCACAACGCTTCACAGCAAATGGGGTTAAGATAAAATGATATTTTCATACATACATATATATATGTATGGGGGGATCTCTGTAGCTAAGTGGTTAAGCCGTTGCTTTGTGTTCCGAAGGTTGTGGGTTAGAATCCGGACCTTGCCCTTCTGTTCACAGGTGCATTTTTTCTAGAGAATACTAGGATTGTTGCAGGAGCTACAGAGTTCGTGATTTATGCAATACTCTCGGGAGGTGGCGTGCCATTTCTGCGGAGAGAGACCGAGGCAGATAGGGTAAAACAGGGGTATGAAGTAAATCATTCGACTTTAGACACCTTTTTTAGACATGACAATCACAAAGGTAACTGAGAGTCTTTCCACACAGGAGTTTCACAGTTGTGAGTCCCACTCACTGACCAGACTGAGATGGGTGTCGATATTGGTACATCCCGAAAGAACGACATACCAAATATGCAAAGAGATTGATAAATCAATATCAAACTGGCATCTTGGGCCGTGTTGGATTTGTTGAGGCGGAGATCGGAGCAACTATGGACTTGTCCGGAGTGTTATGATAATAGTCCTCTGATAACTGAAATTCACAATCTACATCATCATCTTGTGCTATGCTGACTGTAGCGGAAAATAATGGATCTCCACTGAGTCTATCCCGAATAATGACTGTTACTCCAATATTAAAATTTTTGGTGTCATGTAGTTAGGCTGTTCTGATTTTTGTTCTGTGTTGTCCTGTCTCAAAGCCCACTGAATTTCTTGGCTGTCCCCATGTGTTCTAATTCTCCTGTAAAACTCTGTGGCTTATAGAGATTTTGTTGTCTGGTTGTTTATTGTCAATGATTAACTTTCACATCTCAGTATTGACTATTGTAGCACTGGAGTAAATAAGAAGTTCTAAGAACCCCATGTGAAGTACCAGAGCCAATGAATAAGGTAAATAGATAGACAGGAAACAAGTATTTAGGGCCTCCAGAAAAAATCTATTTACCAAACACAGGATTCGCACCACAAATCTTTAATTCTTGCGGCAACCATTGCCTAGCTCTACAGACTAGAGTTTTTCAGATCACAACTAGCTAGCTCTCCAAAATAAAAAGCTTCACTTAGTTGTGTCTTTTAAACAGCATTGACTATATATAGTCTGTTATGTAACACTGGAGAACTCTTTCATACTTCAATAATGGCTTGTTGCATATAATTCTCTTCAATGTCTATAAGGGGGATATTCTTCGGTCTCTTAGCGACTCTCTATTGGATGAGGACACTAAAATCAATGTTGAATCGATCAAGCGATTTAAGCAGTTTGGAGTTACCCGTTGTTCAAGTCGAACTGGATGCCTGAGAGGCAGAGTGAGAGGTGTGTTTAATCAGCGAGCCACAGGAACCATCAGTATGCATACTCTTCGATATCTGTTGGGGAGACTGAGCACCTATGGGTCTGCCCGAGTGCAATGACGTCAGTTTAGTAACCAATAACCACTAACCAATAACTCTTCAATGTCTGAAAAACTGTTTTCTTCTTCTGTTTTTCAGATCACAACTAGCTAGCTCTCCAAAATAAAAAGCTTCACTTAGTTGTGTCTTTTAAACAGCATTGACTATATATAGTCTGTTATGTAACACTGGAGAACTCTTTCATACTTCAATAATGGCTTGTTGCATATAATTCTCTTCAATGTCTGAAAAACTGTTTTCTTCTTCTGGAATGTCTTGTTCTTTATTTCTGATCTACATCTGCTATCTAATGTAATCAAATTTCTATGAATTTTAATATATACTTACTATTCATAAAAGAATAACTAAATATGTAATATTTGGAAATATCAGAAGATGAAAATAAATAAGAGCTTATTGTGATATCAGATAAAACTATATGGTATAAGAGAAGTAGAGAGAGAGAGAGAGAGAGAGACAGAGAGAGAGGGTAGTCTTTACTATCATTTAATAAGAACATAATTGGATATAATTTTTGTGTGTGTAGTAGCAAGTAAAATAAGGTTTTGACCTTCTGAATTTGGATTCGCCTGAGTGGTTACCGGGGTCCAAATTTGGGGTGTAAAGAATAGAGCCACTGTTACCTGCCACGCATGTCGTAAGAGGCGACTAAGGAGGTTTGGTTGAAATCGGATGCACGTGTCCGTTAGGGAATGCTAACTCGAAACAAATGCTTGCAGAAAATGGATGCACCAGGTCGTAAGGCGCATAACATGGTGCAACGACCCCTCACAATGAGGGATGGGATAACGTATTCTATGGTCGCCAATCTACCTCGGAGATTTAGCCACACAGTAAGAATGTCAGACCTACCATCACGAGGGTGGCCAAAACTTACTGCAGAAAGAGGTTGGCACAAACGGGGAAGCAGAAATCATAGAAATTATATTCTACAGAACTGCCCCAGTATGCAGACTTGAGAAGAAAGAGGTGGCCCACTTGCACCAGCATCCAAGACAAATTGTATGGCATGGCTGATAATCTGAGGCAGACGGCTGTCTTTATTAGAGAATCTGAAATCCCATTCTAGTGAGAATGCAGAAGAAAGAAGAAGAATTTGTTTGAGATAAGATGCTACCAAAAATTTAAACACCCTGGACAGAGAACAGAAAAAACAAGGACATACTACAAGGCTTACATATTGTGGAACATTTGCTCAGAAACAACATCATGTCTCGAAAATTGAAGTATTTCAGCCATGTCAAATGATTCAGTAGTTTGGAGATAACAGTAGTGGAGTGGATGGTTCTTGAGGATATAGGCATGTAAGACCAAGATGAAGGTGGCAGCAAACAGATTAAAAACCCTTGAACATGATCTGAACCCTTGAACCCAGAAGAGGCGGGAGATTTTTCTAGAGACAGTTTTTCAGGCAAGCTGTGATGAAAGCGATGTTTTGCAAGGATCATGCTACTTGATGATGGAGTAGCGATTAATTTCATCATCTGCCGATTTGCTAGACCTGTTGCAAGGTGAGGCTAAAAAAAAAACTTAGGAAGGAACTCATTTTTCCCTAGACAAGCCAGAGCCTCTGGCTTGAGAACTCAAACTCGTTACCAGCTTGTTACACCTCATGAAGGTGGGAATGACTTAGTGCATTTCATGTCATTGGCAAGATCATGAAACTAGGCTACAACCTCAGTAACAGTTTTGATTTATTGATTGATAGGACCATCATCATTGCACTTTGGTGAGTAACCATGTGTGCTTCGATCTCTTTCTTACACAGGTAGATCTCAGCAACAGTGCACAAACTCCATAGCTCCAGCAAGGGTCGCAAATATAATTTAAAAGATGGTGAAAATATCTTGTAGGAATTTTATTATTTAATCTTTCTAATGAATTTTGCCCAGGCAGTGGCCTTCCAGCCTGCTCTTCTCGATTTTTGATCTGCCAGCGGTTCTTTTACGTTCTCAACTTGAACATGGCATCTACGTTTTATCATGTGACGGTAACAGTGTGACAGAATAAGAAGTAAGACTAGAACTAAACACAAACATCAGGATAATATGTTTGTTGCGGAGAGATGTGATTTGTGATAATGATGACAACTGTAAAATAGATCAAATGTCTACCATAAGCTCTATAGATCCAGATTCAAGGCTGCTTCCTCCTTGTGGCCTGTCAGGAAGAATGGTCAGTTGATTTTTATTGTCCACATCCTGTATAAAAGAAAAAATAGAATGTAGAACAATTTGTAACTTTCTTTTTTTTTTGCATGTTAAGAATGTAGTATTTATTTTGGCAAGAATAAATGATATCAAGGTATCAAGGTATCTTAGTTGAAGGTAGTAGAAGAAAAGGAAGACAATGTTATAAATAGGAAAGCAACATTAAGAGATAGACATATTTCAGTCTGGCAGAATATACCAACATGGAGACAAAAAAATACTGAGAGATAATTTTTAATGGGGAGATGGTCTTGTCTTATCCACATGTACCATGAAGTGTTGTGGGAGTTTCATTTTATATCCTGTGGCAGGTGTGTTGCATCTGTAGGTATTAGTCTTTGATGTTGCAGGATATCTGTGATATTATCTATTCATCAGGTTCTTGGTCTTCCTCTGCGTCTGGGTTGTTAGAGGTTGTAAAACCTGTTCTATAAATCTCTCTTCTTATCCTGAAGCTGTGAGGCAAATCAGGACTAGAGAAGAGAAAGACAAGGTGCATAGAGAGGCTTGCTCCAGGTGTCTCCTTTTTTTTAGCTGACGCTGAAAGGCAAAACAGGATTAGAGAATAGATAGATATACTTCACATAATCTGACAAACAGTACAATAATTACTCCTTAAAAATACATTAAACATTTGAAAAAAAACCATAAGAAGAACATTTGCGAGCAAACATTTGAAAAACATAAAAAAGAACAATTGTGAGTACTTTAACCCTTTAGCTGCTAAGGACGTATATATATATATATATATGTTTTTCCCATTTACTTCTAAAGACGTATTAACATGTCTGTTATTATCTCTCCTCTGTGGGCTAAAGAGGTGTTAACACGTTATACATTACTACTGTCACTGCTATAGGCGTACATTCACGTTTGTGACCTAGAAGCAAAGAGTAGCTATTTTTAGCTCATCCTTCAGAAAGTATGTAGCAGCGAAAGGGTTAAGATGCATCAAACATTTGAGGAACATTAAAAATAGAACAGAAAGTATTACCCGAATGAATATCCTGGATGTTACTGGATAATAATTGCCAGAAATACCATCAAAGAAGAATGTATCGTTACGGCTAACTGGTTTTCTACTGCAAACATAGAGATTAATGTCCTGTTAACACTAATGAAACAGCACAAAACTACTTCTTCTCTTCTTCACCTTACAACTCCCAACGGAGCATAGGTCTTCAACAAACTTTTTCCAGCCCTTCCTCTCTCTTGCCATCCCTTCCAATTCTTTCCATGTCTTGCCTATTCGTTTAATATCAGTCTCCAGTTCTCTTTTCCAGGTATAAGTCTTCCTCTATGTCTCTTTCCCTGAGGGTTCCAAAACAATACCTGTCTTGCAATGCTTCCGGTCGTCTCAATGCGTGTCGTCATCCATCTCTTTAGTTCTTTTTCACTGATATCTGCTTAGTTCTTTCTCTGAGTTCCTTATTCGTAATCTTATCATACCATCTCAGTCCCTCTATTCTACACAAACATCCATTAAAAAAATTATGTAGTTTTCGGATGGTTTCTTTTAAAACAACAATCACTTCAGCAAAATTATATCTCAGCTTACAACACTATATATATATTTGTACAATCCTTAGTGTGCTACTTGATGGTAGTAAAACATAACTAGCTTACTAGTAACAGGAGAAAGGAATAAATAGCTACCACACACAAAGGCTTCAAAAACTTTTTGGTATCAAGTGACAAGACAAGATCACTAGTAATGTAGTGTTGAAAAGAACAAGTATTACAACATTATTTTTCATGATGTCTCTGTAAACTGAGGTTTTTGGGGCACATTCAAAGGACTTAATAAGAATGACACCAAACTCCACTGTATACAGTCTTATACAACAGATTAGGAAAGAAGGCGAGAGGAAAACAACGAAAAAGATAGTTAGATGGCTTTACAGAATCCTGTCAAAAAACAAAATAACTATCACCCAAGCCACTAGAGCAGCGCAAGACAAAAAGATAAAACCATGACACGGGGCAACATCCCAGTAACAGTAAAAAAGTAAAGGAGTAAAGGAACCCTTTCATACCTCGTGGCATATAAGGCAATACAGTGTTAGGCCTGTATTTTTCATTGACCGTCGGCACACGATGGGTGATATGGTCAGCATCACGCCAGCCGCCTTTACTTTCCCAGAGCATGTCTGGTACCCAGTTGAGGCTGGGTCGACCTGAGAGCGTCGCGGTCGGGAAAAATTCCACGCGCATTGCGGAGCTGAACCCAGACCACCAGCCTTGCGAAGCGAGTTCACTAACAACTACGCTACAGCGGCTCTCATCCAGTAACAGTGTGACAACAAAACAAGAAGAAGATTCAGAAGATGCAGGAAGGATGGTCAAATGTCAGAAGACCTCTTTGAGAAAATTCAGATAGATAGACAGGTCTCTACTTCAACATAAAGATGAATGCAAGAAAGTTTAGAATTGATTTCTGAAAACAAAAGGCTATTAATCATAGTGCATGGATGGGGGAAATCAAGAGTGGAATCAGGAGAAAGGAGAAACAAGAGGGGTTAGGAGCTGAATGTTTATAGAGATACATCAGGATATGAGATGGCATCAAAATGTCGTTGAAATCCCATGCAACAATTGTAGAGAACTTTTCTCTCTATCTAACAATCGTGCTAGCCACTTGTATCATTGCCATAGACTCTAGCTTTTACCGCACAAGTTTTACACTATCATCTGTAATGATGGAAAAATGCCAACAACATTTTTGCAATAACAAAATTGACAATACTATTTATATTTGCTACAAAGCTTTACTATATTACATAAATAACTTATTCACTCGATTATAAAGGGTGAAAAAATTAACAATTTTATTTAATGAATTATGCATTCAAAGATAAAGACTGTGTTATTCATTTTTATAATTTGTCAATGTTTTTTTATGTTAGATTTTGGTTACTAAATGGTCTTATTCAGGTTTATCAGCTTGATACATAATTTTCATTATTTGGTACATACATTCTTTGTATAATTTCTCGTCCATTTGAATCTGTATAGAACTTGGTACCACTCTCCATACTTGATGTGAAACGAGAAATTATCTCCTTTCCCACGCTGAAAAAGGAAAATAGTATTTTCTTGATGTTAAATTAGTTCCCATCGTTCTTACCCTGTTTCTGCAACATTAGAATACCAACAGTTATTTCAAACTCATTTTGTTTCATGTGAGTAAACCAAGCATAAAGAAATAATAATAATTTATATACGTGAACTCTTTCCACGCTTTTCGTCGCACACTGTGCCACAGCGGAAGTCCGTTGAATGGCATTAGCCCACACTGCGCCATAGAGTTGCTTCCCTTATAAGAAGTCTTTCTAGTTTTACTTCTACTATTTTATTTATACTACTTTTCTACCTTGTTATTCTATTAGGTTGTCCAGTTTTCTTCAATTTAGCATATAATAATATATATATGTTTTTTTATTGACGAGTAGTTGGGACTTTCTTTTTTTTAACCTCCCTTGAATTAACTGTTTTAAAAACTGAGGAAATAACTCGGCGTGGAAAGAGTTAATTTATTTTCATTGGGCCTTCTCTGTCTTTTGGCTAAGATCTAAGTAAAGTGCCTACTGCTTAATCTTGGTCAGAAGGTTCAAGCTTTACAATAGTAAATTGGCACACTCTTACACACAATAAACAAGCTCCAAACAATTCTCTCCGGTAAGATGAGACCCTCATATCTTACTTACTCTCATGTACTAGGTCCGCTGAGTACAGTCTAATACAAAAAATAATTTTTTTCATTAAAAAAATTGGGCCCTTATCAGTTGTGCCGCAGCAGGTGAACTTAGTTACGTGTGAAACATGTAAAATCTCCTAGCACCATCTTTCTTTTTAATGCGAGCTGCTAGGAATTTGCTTAAATGTATTTAGTTGCCTATTGTTCTATGAAGGCTCTCACCCTTTGACAGTTATCAAGTGGAAACTACACTTTGATTTTAGCGAAAAAATAATGATTAAATTAAAAATAATGAAGCAGACGCAGCTAAAATAAAATATGGGACAGCATACTATACAGTTTTAAAACTAAATTACGAATTTTCAATTCAAATGGTGTCTCAATCTTAACATATGCCAGTGAGAGTTGGAAAATAACTAGAGATAGAGAAAGCAAGTTGAATGCATTTGAAAATAGATTGTGAAAAATAATGAACATAAAATGAGACGAATTCAGGAGAAATAATGTAATCAGAGAAATGTCTGGTCAGCCACTAGTAACGATTGTAATAAGAAGGAGAAGATGGAGAGATGAAGACAGAGCATACCTTGAGAAGAAATGATTAAAGAATAACAAAGCAGGCACTGAAGTGGGAGGCAAAGGATTCAAGAAAGAGAGGACACTTTAAGGAAATGATGAGAATAACTTGGCTGGAGAGGCAAGAAATATAGGACTGAATTCCATGGAAGAGATTGAGCGAGTTGCACAGGTCTGAACGAATGGAAATGAAATTACTTGCAGGTAATGTGATATTTATGTAAGTATGTGGTGTATATAAATATATATATATATATGTATATATATATATATATATATATGAAGGTAGTAATGGCGTGTGAAATATTGTGTAAATGTCCTGTTATTAATATCCAGACTTAAACCAAGTAACAACACAAAAGACTTACTTGTTTTCAATGGGTCCAACTATCCATTGAAACTCAGCAAACTTAGCCTCTTTGTACACTCTGACAATCTGAGAGACCCAGTTGCTGAATTTCTGATGAACTTCTTGTACAATATCACCCTTCATGAAAAAAACCAAAAACGAATCATGTCTTACTCAACTGAGTTCTCAATTCTTACTAAATTGAACCATTAACTTTATATTTCTCTTCATCCATCGCCTAGCCATGAAGACAAGTGCTTCAAAGACCACAAACAGCAAGCTCTAAGAAAAAGTCTCATTTTGTAGTGTCATCCAACAGCATCAACTATAGGACATAGAAAATCAGGTCAGGTTCTAACAGTGCTAGCAGAAACAGCAAAAACAGAAGATTTAGCGTGCGGATATATATATATATATATATATATATATACATATATATATATATATATATATAGTGAGCGCTGTAGCCGCGTAGTAGCGATCACAAACCAAGTGTACCTGGTTCAAACCATGGGGGCAAGTTTGAAGCAAATTCGTTTCCAAATAAATTTTAATAATCAAACCGTGATTTACAAGTAAAAGACCTCACGTCTGTAAAATGAGCAAACTACTGAACTATAAGTGATGCCTCAGAAAAATCAACAATTCTTTACTGTGGTTGATGCTAAATCTGCCTGATAAAGGATATGTCACTATTTTTCACATATATATATATATATATATATATATATATATATATATATATATATATATATATATATATATATATAATGCTATCATGTCAGATTCTTTTAAACCTTGTGATCTGTGTCATTTGTCTGAGAACGTAGTATGTTGTGCCCAGGTTAGGCCCCCCACTTATGGCATATAGGACAACAAATCCAAATTTCAGGTGTATGCATGCCATCCAACAGGGCACAAATGTGTACAGACAGGTAACTGACTGCAAGATCTTACAAACAGAAAACTGCACTTTAAAGTACCACATTTGAAGTTATACTATTAGTATAGTATCAGATCTGATTGGTCATAAGGAGGCTGCTAGAGCTGACCCGTGCTATCGTAAGATGGAAATTAGACATCTGTAAGTAAATGACCAATTGGCTAGGGAAACAGAAAATATCTGAAGTCCCCATTCAACATTTGTTTATGAAGGAAATTATCAACATCAGTGAACATGAAAATGATCATCATCATTAGGTGCCGTCTCCACATTGAAGGTGCGCTGCAATGAATCTCCAGCATCCTCTGTCTTTCACCTTGGTGTTGCACACTGCCAGACTGTAACCTGTCCATTTCTTAAAGTTTCTCTCCCACTTATCTCTCAGTCTTCCTCTTGCTCTTCCCCTCAACATTCCCTCTAGTAAATATTTTATCATGGTGTCATATATTTTTATGTGCCCAAAATACTTTACTTGTCTGAATTTTATTTCTCTTAATAATTGTTTCTTCATGCCTAGTTTTCCTAAAACTTGTTTATTTGTTTGTTTTTCTGTCCATGAAACTCTGCCTATTCTTCTATATATCCACATCTCAAATGCTTCAATTCTGTCTTCTAACTGCTTGTTCATTGTCCATGTTTCCGAGCCACACATTAATATAGGATATATATAGCATTTGATCATTCTCATTTTTAGCCTGTTTGTAATTTGTTTGGATGTCAGTAACTTTCTCATACTATTGAAATTATCCTTGGCCATTCCTATTCTATTTTTAATTTCTGTTATACATCTGCCATCATCTGTTATCATCTGACCAAGATATAAGAAACTTTTTACTTCATGTAGTAATTCTCCATGTATTTTTATATTCATTTTAGGTTTTTCCATTTCCTTCTTGATCACCATAGTATTTGTTTTCTGTATGTTAATGTCTAATCCATATTCCTTGCTAGTTCTGTCCAATTGGTCCACTAGTTCTTGTAATTCTTGTTCACTTTCTGCTACCAATACTGTGCCATCTGCATATCTTAAGTTGTTTATTATTTTCCATTGAGCTGAGTCCTGGCATTCCCTCTAGTTTGAAGATTTTCTCTGTGTAGATGTTAAATAGGCTTGGTGACAGAATGCATCCTTGTCTCACTCCTCTCTTTATGTCTATGTATCAAGAGTAGCTATTTTCATATTTTATTATTGCTGTCTGTTCCAAGTATATGTTGCTTATTAGTCTGATATCATTCCCATCTAGGCCTATTTCTTGTAGACATATGATTAGCTTTTCATGTTGGACTCTGTCAAAAGTTTTGCTATAATCAATGAAACACAATAGATACTTTTTGCACTTCTATATACTTGTCAGGGAGTAGTCTTATACTAAGTATTGCCTCTCTTGTTCCTCTGTTCTTTCTAAAGCCAAACTGTTCTTCTCCTACTTCTATGTCTACCTTGTTTTTAATTCTTTCATGTATGATCTTGAGTAGTATTTTTGTTATGTGGCTCAGGCTATCCTATAGTCTGTGCACTCCTGGGCTTTGACTTTTTGGGTAGTGGTATGAATAATGATTCTAAAGTCTCTTGGTATATATCCTGTGTTATATATATCATTGCACAAATCTGTAATGGTTGAAATACCAAAATCCTCTAAGGAGGTTATCATTTCCACAGTAATATTGTCCAATCCTGCAGCCTTTCCTCATTTCATTGTTTCAATTGCTCTTACAACTTCAGATTTTAATATTCTTTGGCCGTCATTGCACTTTATACTGAGTTTACTGCTTCTTTGATCATCAAATAGAGACGTTACATATTCTGTCCATCTTGTCAATATTTCTGTTTTATCAAACAAAAGTTGGTTGTTGTTGTTTTTGAAAAATGATAATGATAGAATAAAAACAAAGAAACTCTTGGCTAGAATCTATTGGGAAAAAGTAGAATGGGAAAAATAATAATAAATGTAGAAAAGTGTACCAATTTGTTATGTTTACCGCCCATGTGTTGCCGGTGCTCACAGGGAGAGCAAAGAATAGTACCACTGTGACCTACAAGGCATGTTGTAAGAGATGACTGAGGTAGGAGCCTAGAGAAGCTACCCTAGTAAATAAAAAGCATCGCAAAAATTGAATGTTCTGGTCTACTTGGCTTGTAGCTGGCACAATGCATCATCGCTACTAGGCTCAGATCACAAAGAGTGGTTAACAAGTGGTCAATATGGAACATTCGAAGAAGAAGAAGAAGTAATATTTACAGCAGAGGAAGATGGAGAACAAAATCAGACGGCACAAAAATATGAATAGATTAGTATAATTTGTTTTTCTGCATCTCTGAACAAGATACAATCGACTCTTCAACCACTTGTATATATGAAATTAATGCCTGGCTGGTTACCGGGTCCAAATTTGGGGTGTAAAGAATAGAACCACTGTTACCTGCCAGCATGTCGTAAGAGGTGCCTAAGGAGGTTTGGCTGAAATCGGATGCATGTGTCTGCTAGGGAATGCTAACCGAAACAAATGCTTGCAGAAAACGGATGCACCAGGCCATAGGGCGCATAACATGGTGCAATGACCCCTCACAATGAGGAATGGGATAACAGTTCTACGGTCGCCAATCTGCCTCAGAGATTTAGCCACACAGTAAGAATGGCAGACCTACCATCAGCAAGGTGGCCAAAACCTACGCGGAAGAGATCGGCACAAACTGGGAAGCAGAAATCATAGGAATTATATCCTACAGAACTGCCCCCAGTGTGCAGACTTGAAAAGAAAGAGGTGGCCCACTTACACCAGCGTCCAAGACAAACTGTATGGCGTGGCTGATAATCTGAGGCAGACAGCTGCCTTTATTAGAGAATCCAAAATCCTAATCTAGTGAGAAAGCAGAAGAAGAAAAAAATATGAAATTAAAGGATGAATATTCAGACATGTCTACATATAGACAAGCCCTCCAGACTGCAGAGTAAATATTTAAAGACTGCCCCCAATATAATAAACTGAGGCAAAGACACTGCCTAGTGAATCAACACCAGAAAGAAAACTTGACAGACTTCTGTGCAAACAACAAAATACAGTAAAGTTTAATGCAGAAATAATATTGAACATATAGACGATATGTCAAGCAAATGAAAACAAAAAATAAGCAAACAAGATAAAGGCAGCAATGCTCAATATTAACTCTAAATTAAACAGAGGGGATGTTGTTAAGGAAGACAGTGGTGGTTTTGCTGTGACTACAAGCAGTTTCACTATGGAAATCATGGCAGTAACTAAAGCGATGGTCTGGCTTAGAGTCACAGACTTTTATACATGCATGTTTTCTAAGCAACTCAATGAGTATTATCTGGAAGACTGAAACAGGATGGGCTCGAAGACAATAGATGGAGTCGCTGGGGAGGTCTAAACTGACAAAAATAAGTTTTATTTTTGTGCCAGGGCATGCAGGTGTAAGGGAAATGAACACACCTGATAAGGCTTGCAGGTAGGTTAGGTAGGCTTTCGTAAGTAAAGTAGGCGAAAGAGCAAATGGACCAGGCTGATATTTTAAATTCCCTAAGGGAGAAAGGATGTGTAAATGATTCAAGTAATAGTGGTGAATTTACACCACTAACCAGACTGCAAGAATACCAAGTCAAAGGGGGTGTAGCTAGACAGGATCACTATACTGTTAGCCAAAAAAAGAATAATAAACCAACAAAGAACCGGTGTCAATCGCCACACGCTGAGAGACATACTGAGGAGATCGGAGCACTTATGGACTTATTGGTTTGATGTGCAGTGATGGTGATCTGTTGACTAAACTAATACTAACTCTGAATTGATAACTGACAAATCGGTTGATAATGAAGATAAAGAAGATGATGATGAAAATTAAATACCTTGAAGACTTTTATCTCCACTTTCCCAGGTGTAATTTCTTCTGCTCGTACTGGCACAGGCACAAAGAGATATGCACCCGATGTTCTCTGCATATATTCACCAGCCTTGTAGAAAGCAAAGTCTTGGTGGAGATTCTCACCAATCTGTCTGTCTTTGTTGTAGATGGACTGCAACTTTCCAGAGCTGATGTTAAATTTGAGAGCAAGATGCTGGACATGTGGAGAAGAAAAGTAACATATTCTGAGACTGGTAGATTTACTTGTAACACTAAGTTGTTTAATAAATAATGCTTGAGTGTGTTACAAAACTGCTGTTTAATGATTTAGTTTGCTTGATGGTGACAGGATTTCTGGTGAAAGTAACTAATTCTAGCAAATGATAGCAAGTCTCTATGGCGTAGACGTTAGGTGCTCACTTCGCTCCAAAGGTACTCAGTTCGCTCCCTCGTGGAGCCATCAGGATATTTACCCAGAGATCTCAGTGTAAGTGATATCAAATTTCTAGTCCTTTCAGAGATGGATGTTAAAACGTTGGTTCCATGTTGAAGTTGAGCATGTAAATGAACACTTGGCAGTTCAAAAATCAAGAAGAGCTTGCTAGAGCACCGCTGCCCAGCAAAATTCATAAGAAAGACTAAATAATGAAATTCCTACAAAATATTTTCATCTTCTAAATTACACCGGGGACCCTCGCAGGTGCTACAGAGTTTGTGAGCTACAGCTGAGATCTTCCTGTGTAAGAAAGAGATTGGAGCACACATGATTACTCACCAAAGTGCAATAATGATGGTTCTATCAATCAATCAGTGTAGTTTGTAATTTTGACTTAATGTTGGTGAATCTACTGGTGATATGTTCTTTCTGACGGGATATGTTTCCTGAGCTTTCTCATTCAAATCTCAGTGAGTTGCTTGATACAAAGTGACTGCAGGTGCAATACATTGAGCTGAGAAATCTTTATTTCCAGAGAGGACTTTACAATGGGTCTATTACAACCTCAACAACAGATATCTTCAGTGTATTCTCAGACTAAGATGGTATGATAGTTGAAAATACAGATCTGTAGATAGGAACCCATAATGACCCAGGTTAAGAGGAGAAAATGATGATGGGTAGTGCATACTCTGCAGAAGACACAGCTGAGTGTCACTAGACAAGCACTGGAGTGGAACCTGCAAGGAAAATGGAAAAAGGTAACGCTGCAAACAGACCTGGAGACTGAGTCTTTTTGAGGGAGTAAATTATGCTGGACTATCTTGGGATGCCATAAAGAAAACAGCCAGAGGTCGAGAAAATGGTAGAATAACTGTTGAGGTCCTATGCTTCAGAAGGAGCAGAGAGGAATAGGCCAAGTCTTAAAACCTCAAGACATACTGAAGATGAAAGAATTGATTCCTATCAAGTAGGTATATCACCAAGCCTTCAGTAGACTTCATCGCAACAGAGATTATTGTTTCGTTAGTCATACAAATATATTTCTGAAGCACACCCCATGGAGATGAAGATATTAACGGAACACAAGAAGAGTTGAAACAATGACTGCAGTGATAGAACATCACAAGAAGTGGCTGAGCTATCAAATGTAAGCAAGAACTGTTACCTTGTTTTCTATGACGATTTCATCATGGTGAAGTGGTTCGGGTTTGGGTTTCTCTGCATCTGAAGAAATATTTAGAATGTTTACTAACAATCTAATAGTAGTAATGAGATCTGGACTGACCAGTAATCTTTCTATTGATCCTACAATGGCGAAACATGTTAAAAATAACATAGTACTGTAGGTTTACAAAGTACAAAAATAATATGTAGCGATGTTTCGACCAAAAGGTCTTTATCAAGCAAAGGGTACAATAGATGGGAATAAAGTGTTTTACGGCAGACATAACATATACAATCAGACAATAAATCCACCCGATTGATTACGGGCCCAAATTGAGGTGTGAATAATAGAACCACTGTTACCTGCCACGCATGTTGGAAGAGGCGACTAAGGTGGTTGGGCGTGGGGCTAGCTACACATCGTAAAAACACTAGATGACTACAGAATGGAGAGCGAACCGAGTAAACGCTGGCTGAAACCAAACACATCTCCGAAGGATAAGAACCAGAGCTTCAAATGGTGTTGAAAATGTGACGTAAAACACACCAATGCCAAGGCTGCATTAATCAGATTTCCACATCAATAGAATTTATGGGGAAATCTGGTACATCGGTCTGGGCGGTGGTCACAAGAGAGAGAGACAATAAATCCCTAACTGCCCTAAAATGAAAATATATGACTAAAAATAAAATAAATGTGAAAAACTAGAAATGGAAAAAAGAAGATAAAACAATATGTTTAAAATAAAAACACATATACTATGGAGCATTAGAAGAGAGAGTATTAAGAAGATAAAACAATACGTTTAAAATAAAAACACATATACTATGGAGCATTAGAAGAGAGAGTATTAAGAAGCATAAGAATGTAGTGTATTGAGTCCATGAGGTCGCAAGGTACCATATAAGAGCAGTACAGGAACCTCATGCGACATATAAGAAGTGAGTTCATTAACAACTACACAACTGTAGCACTCTGTTTTGCACACAAGATTTCCACAAAATATTTCAATTGTTGCCGATATGCTGTCTTTATTATAATTTTTTCTCACATCAGGCCACAATCTTTCAACTCTCTTTCCACATTTCTTCTCCATGTTTACTTTGTCAGATCACAATCTATCAACTTTCTTTCTACATTTCTTCTCTATGTTTACTTTGTCAGATCACAATCTATCAACTTTCTTTCCACATTTCTTCTCCATGTTTACTTTGTCAGGTCACAAACTTTCAACTTTCTTTCTTCATTTCTTCTCCATGTTTACTTTGTCAGGTCACAATCTTTCAACTCTCTTTCTACATTTCTTCTCCATGTTTACTTTGTCAGGTCACAATCTTTCAACTCTCTTTCTACATTTCTTCTCCATGTTTGCTTTGTCAGGTCACAATCTTTCAACTTTCTTTCTACATTTCTTCTCCATGTTTACTTTGTCAGGTCACAATCTTTCAACTCTCTTTCTACATTTCTTCTCCATGTTTACTTTGTCAGGTCACAATCTTTCAACTCTCCACATTTCTCTCCATTTTACTTTTGTCAGAGTCACAATCTTTCAACTTTCTTTCTACATTTTTCTCTATGTTTACTTTGTCATGGTCAAGCTTTCAACTTTCAATTTCTTCTTATGTTTACTTTGTCAGGTCAAACTTTCAACTCTCTTCACATTTTCTCCATGTTTACTTTTGTCCAGGTACAATCTTTCAACTTTCTTTCTGACATTAATAAAATCAAATGTAACTAGTATGTCAGGTCAAACTTCAATCTGTTTTAAAATTCCTTCATGTTTATGGAGCTTTGAGAAGTAAGATAATTCAATTCTTTAAAAACCATTACTCATTTTACTTTGTCAGGTCAAAGCTTATAATTTCTATTGTTCCCCATGTTTACTTTATAAGAGCACAATCATCAACCTCTTCTACATTACTCTCATGTTATTTTCTTTAACAATCTTTCAACTGTACTTCTCTTTTTACTCATGTTATTTTCCAGTCAAAACTTTCAATTCTTCCATATTTCTTCATCATTTTTACTTTGTCAGGCCACAATCTTTCAACTTTTTCACATTTCTTCTCCATGTTTACTTTGTCAGATCACAATCTATCAACTTTCTTTCTACATTTCTTCTCCATGTTTACTTTGTCAGATCACAATCTATCAACTTTCTTTCTACATTTCTTCTCCATGTTTACTTTGTCAGATCACAATCTTCAACTTTATTTCTACATTTCTTCTCCATGTTTACTTTGTCAGGTCACAATCTTTCAACTTTCCACATTTCTTCTCCATGTTTACTTTGTCAGGTCACAATCTTTCAACTCTCCACATTTCTTCTCCATGTTTACTTTGTCAGGTCACAATCTTTCAACTCTCTTTTCCCATTTCTTCTCCATGTTTGCTTTGTCAGGTCACAATCACAGGTGCAACATACATGACCAATTCATCTCCATCTTATAGATATAGTTGACCTGTTTCCAGTTTACCTGGTCACATTTAGTTTAGTTGTCTACAATGTTTATAAACTCAAGTTTACCTGACCACAAGCTTAGCTAACACGTCACTTTTACCTGCCCTTACAGTTAGTTTACCCTTCCTCAGAGTTACTTTGCCTGCCCACAGAGTTAGTTTACGTGCCCACAGAGTTAGTTTACCTACCCACAGTTAGTTTACCCACCACGAGTTAGTTTACCTGCCCACAAGAGTTAGTTTTATCCACCCACAGAGTTAGTTTACCTGCCCACAGAGTTAGTTTACCTGTCTACAGAGTAAATTTACCTGTCCTAAGAGTTAGTTTACCTGTCCTTAGAGTTAATTTACCTATGACAACTGTTTATTTATCCCAAAATGTCTTACCTATCTCTTGTGTAACCTTGAATGATGTAGCAGTCATTGGTGGAATATAAATCTGAAAGACAGCTTCAGTTTCAGCAGTTGAATTTCTTTCTGGAATTTTCTTGATTCCTTCTGGAACTGGTACTATCTGCAGAGAAAATGATGTTATTTGAGACCACAACTTGGGAAGATGTAGGAGGGCTGATGAAACGTTCATGGACCAATTATTTTGCAGAGTAAGTTTGTAATTTTAATAATTTGTTGGTTTTATCTTCTTCAAAGTGGAGCATCATGCCAAACAGAATAGACCACGGCTGCCAGGTGGTAGACCCAGGTTTGATCCCCAGTAAGGCCAGTTTTTTTCTGTCAGGGGCATAAAGAAAAATCATAACCTGAAAAGTTTTGCAGTGATTGCACTATCCATGTGGTCATTGAGATCCGCAGGCTCATGTCCTACACTGCCCTAAAAAGTGGTATTACAGATAGAAACAATGGGTGGCACAGAACCTTGCTTGAATGACATTAAGAAACAAAGAATGAAGTGGTTTGACAACTTAATAAGAATGCATCCAAACTCCACAGAGTACAGTCTTCTACAACAGAACATCACACAAGAAGGAGAGAGGAAGACCATGAAAAAGATGGCATAACAGAATCCTGTCAATGAGAAAAAATAATCACCCATGCTACCAGAACAGCGCAAGACAAAAACAGAAAACCAGGACACTGGACAAGAACCTGGTATCAGCGTGACAACAAAAGAAGAAGAAGAATGATGGGTTTTATCTTTTTTAAATCTCCTTTAAAGTAATCATTATGTAATTGTATACACTTATTCCAGCGCTCTTGCCAATGATAATAGCACATTCTGTTAGGTCATTTCTGTAATAGCTATCAGTTGTCTTGTCGATTTGGATTGAATACATTCAATTTCATCAAATTGAACATGCTGCCTCGCAGGTCGGCTGGGGACAGCCAAAGGCTCACGGAGAGTGAACCCAGTAAACGCTGGCTGAAATCGGACACATCACAGAAGGATAAACACCAGAGCTCCAAATGGCGCTGAAGATGTGACGAATCACGCTCATTCTTGGTGTAGGCTGTTTATATATCACAATAAGAATGATCAAAATGGCCAAAAAGAATGATTGAAAAGAAGAAGAATCTCTTCAAATTGACAATCATTCAGCACCCATAATCACCTCACATAGTCTATCTATCACAACATCATCTCACATAGTCTGTCTATCACACCATCATCTCACATAGTCTATCTATCACAACATCACCTCACATAGTCTATCTATCACAACATCACCTCACATAGTCTATCACACCATCATCTCACATAGTCTATCTATCACAACATCACCTCACATAGTCTATCTATAACAACACATTACAGCTTAATTTATCTTCTATAACTTTGAAACACAAATCCATCTCCCCTCACAACTTCTCCCAACTTCTCCTTACAACTTCTCCCAACAACTTCTCCTTACAACTAGTCCCATCAACTTCTCCAAACTACTCTCTACCCTTCATCCTACCTGCACTGGTATATGGACCTTCTCGGCATCAATAACTGTTACTTTGTCAGCTTTCACCGGTAACCTGACATACACATCAACAGACCACGAGAGTGGATTGTAGAATGATATCAGAAACTGTAGATGGGACAATTACATGAGTAAACCAATTTTAGTCTTTTCTTTTTCTCTAAAAACACTTGCCTTTTATATAGTTAAATGCAGACTCAACAAACACTTACATAGACTAGTAATAAGTCAAACAGCTCTCTGCCAGTGTCAACAAGCGAAACAGACATTGGAGCATGTCCCCCAAGACTGTTCTCTCCTGTGTGAGCTGAGAAGCAACATGTGGCCACACCCAGTCGACCTAAAAACTAAGCTTTGAGGAAACCTGACAGACCTGAAGCTGACTGCCCAGTTTGTGGTCCACAGTAAACTAAGCGCATGACCAGAGATCGCTGAAGAAGAATAAAGTCAAAGACCAGCACTTCAAGCTAGTCCCATTGTAAAATTTCCAGTAGCAAGCAGTTTTTTCTGGTCATCTTTAGCAATTTTTTTCTTATCTTTAGTACAAAGTCGAGGACCAGCACTTCAAAAACTAGTCCCATTGTAAACTTTTCAAAAACTACTATTTCTGTGGTTATCTTTCGCCTCCTATGAAGTCAAAGACCAACACTTTGAAAAATTAGGTCAATTGTAAAAGTGGCAGTATCTATGCTTCATCTGATCATCTCTTGTTCCCACAATATACGTAGCATACACAAAATAAATTTAAGAATACTTAAAATGAATGTAAGTTGTATTTTTAAGTTATGAGGTTGTTAGAAGCAATGGCAAGCTACTGAACATATAAGTGATACCTAGAAAATCGATGACTTATGGTTGATGGTGACATCCTATAAAGGATATGCTACAATTTTCATTTCAAACAGTCATAATAGTTGTGAATAACATCATATCATTTACTTTTCTTCATTCTTCTTCTGCATTCTCACTAGATTGGGATTTCAGATTATCTAATAAAGGTAGTCGTCTACCTCAGATTGTCATACAGTTTATCTTGGACACTGGTGTAAGTGGGCCAACTCTTTCTTCTCAGGTCTGTATACTGGGGCGATCTCCAGCAGTTGTTCTGACCACCCTTGTGATGGTAGGTCCGACATTCTTACTGTGTGGCTAAATCTCAGAGGCAGATCAGCGACCGTAGAATCCGTTATTCCATTCCTCATTGTGAGGGGTCGTTGCACCATGTTATCGCCTTACGGCCTGGTGCATCAGTTTTCTGCAAGCATTTGTTTTGGGTTAGCATTCCCCAGCCTTTGATTGCTACACAACCATCCCGCAAGGCAGCAGGTCGGTGTTTTCAAAACATAGCGGCGGTAACACGTGTGACGGCACAAACCACCTTTCTTCATAACACACAGTATAACTACAGGTGGAGGCCCTATTAACTCACTCAGTACTAACTGCCACAGAGTGTGCCAAGATTGTCTATTAAAATAACCAAACTGCCACACACTGCGCCAAGCGTTGTTTCAAGTACAGATAAATAAAATGCTTTTGTAATACATTGACTACTGAACTGAAAAACACACAGAGAGCGAGTTAAATTTTTCATTTTTCCATTCCAGTAGGTGTATGTAAAAATTGAGCTGTAATTTATTTTCTTTTGAAAAGAAGTTTGATGACATGTAATTTTGTAAATGAATAAACAATAATCTAAACTAACAGAAATATATATATATACCTCTTGTACCGTTATATGTTACATAGGTCCTACAAGTAATTTCTCCATATCGCTAAGTCCAGGGCAATTCGTTAAACTCTCTTCCATGAAATTGAGTCCAATATTTCTTGCCTCACTCAGCACAGTTTGTTTCAGGGTCTCCTAGATCCTCTCTTTTTTAACCCTTTGCATCCCACTTCAATGCCTGCTTTGGTATTCTTTGATCATTTCTTCTAAAGGTATATCCAACATATCTCCATCGTCTCCTTCTTATAACAATTATTATAAGATAACATAATGCAAAAGGATAAATTAAGAACCTATAACAATCAAAATAAGTTAAAAGTAAATTGTGCTAATTTAAGTATGAAACAAATCATGATGCAGTCTGCTGCACCTGGCCAAACAGGATAGATAAACGGGCAGAGACTGATGAACTAAGTGATTAAATTAATAAGATTAACAGAAAAATTAAATACCTTCCGACTTCCTTCGGAGATGTCACACGCACTGATGTTGAGGTCATGACAGAATCGTGAGGTCAGTATGGGATTTGTTGTACGACCTTTATTTGACAGATTCCACAGTTTCAGGTAAGCGGACGACATGACTCTCTGAAGACAACACAAACAAATAATACAGATAAACAAATATTGCAGTTATATGCAGAAAATAAAACATTTTGAAAGCAAATGATTTTGTTTTGTGTAGCTGAATAAAGAAGAACAAAACATTTCTCTTGTATGATTTGAGTACTATTTTTTAATGTTTTTTTAATAAACTAAGTGCAAAACCCATTTCTTTCAGACCCTTTAGAGTTACAAGTAAGGAACCATTTTCTCTGTTGTTGTTGGGGACATAGATCACTGGAGTCTCATCAAGGAAATATGTATTTCACCTTTTCTTTTATGTCACTGACATTGATGTGTCCAGGTCATTGAGATCGTTTTTACATATAGAGACTCACCTTCTCACTCTGTACTCGTTATACTTTTTCAGTATTATTCTCTGTGGTAGACAATACCAGGGCATTCTTATCAGGTTTTCAAACCATTTAATCTTTTGTTCTTTTATGAATTGCACGACTGATTTCACTTCCAGTCTATTTCAGATATCTTCATTTTTATGCCTAGACATACCTGGAGAAGAGAGCTGATAGTAAAAGGATAGGTAAAACATGAAAATAATCAGAAGGGATGACAGGAGAGAGGAAAAGCTGGAAGAAGTTTGTTGAAGACCTACGCTCTGTTGTGAGTTGGAAGGTGAAGAAGCTGCTGTTATTGGTCATGTTTGGCACTATATGCGCTCAAGGAATATTTAACAATGCTGGCATTGAACCCCAGAATTTCCCTGACATGTGAACATTAACACAGAGTGTTACCAACTGTGCTATCAATGATGCCAGATAAACGAACGCATTTTGTGCAAAGAAACAACTTGCAAACACATAACACGTGCAGCTATTACTACATAGAATTGTGTCTACATACAAGTACCTAATTTGTGCTGGATATATGAAGAATAGGCAAACGAATACAACACAGATGTAATAAGACAAACCAGATTATTGGACAAATGTCACCAATACTGAAAAACAAGAACATAACGATGGATACCAAGAGAGTACTGCTCAACACAGTTTTCTTACCAACTCTGTACTATCAGTGTCAGACCTGGACACTGACAACAAATGAGAAAAGAAGAATCAAAATGACAGAGATGAAGTATTTATGACGAATTCTAAATGTAACAAGAAGAGATCGAATCAGAAATGACGAAATCAGAAAAAGAGTGGGACCTTTGCAGGCGCTACAATATATTAAGAAACAACAGGTCAAGTGATTCGGACACGCATCAAGATTACCAAAAGAGTCTCCACAAAGAGCACTAGCACTCAGATACAATGGCAACAGATGACTATGTAAAAGATGGATCGATGGAATATCTGAGGCACTAAATTTCCCCTTGTACAAAAAGCACATAAAGAGGCTCGCGCCAGGTGCCTATTTTTTTGCCCTGGCGCCGGAAGACAAAACAGGGATAGAGAATGGATAGATAGAATCAAACAAATACAATCTATTACTGAACAAGAAACTAATACATATAAATGAGAACAAAATGGGGTAGATGCTAAGAAATCCTAGACAGATATTCTATTCTATTATTAACTCTACAACACTGGATAAAACATTTATAGCAATAAGATTTCTTGTTCATGCACGATCATTTATTTACCTCACAATGTTCAACTGCTTCACTGAGCAGTAGGTTGTAGTCTTTTAGTACTGCCAATGTTTGTGTACCCCTGGAGGGAAGATAACGTGTGGCACTTGACTAAAACTGATACATAGCTATGTACACTTAACTACAGCTATCTCATGTACACTTAACTCTGGCTATCTTATGTACACTGAACAAGAAATCTCTTAGCTTACAATGGAATGTTTTGTAGTTCTCTTATAACTAATATTTCAATCAATACAATAATTAACTTTATCATTATCGTTCTTGTCAAGCTCATTAACATGACAATTATTTTCTCCAGCAACTTGCCTATTGTATTACCTGCCAACTAGAGAGGTTTTGTCTCCTACCACCCACCCTTGGAGGGTACCGTCCAAATAGAGAGACATGGCGTAACGCAGCGGTTTTGCCCACAATGCCTATGAGGATTTTCACTCGGCATTGAGACATGTGCTGCTGCAATTGACCTTGAAGATGCCTATAATAGAGTGCCTTTGCATTTTTTAATGGTAAAGCTGACGGAACTCAATATCAGCCCATTCCTCCTCAATTGGATCTTTGCGGCCCTCTTCCAGCGAAATGTAGTGTTTAAATGTGGCAGCTGGGCGTCATCACCAACAACAATCCACCCTGGCTTACCACAAGGGTCACCATTATTCCGGTGTTGTTCAATGCCTATACTGTGAGCATCACAAAAGAGCAGATCACGGGTAGAGGAAGGACAATGTCATATGCAGATGATGTGTTGGTGTATCGTCAGGGCAAGGATAGAGAACAGCTTGTGGAGGAACTTCAGTCAGAACTCAACCGCAAAGGTAGATGGTGCGATGAAGCAGGAGCATTGGTCAACCCCACAAAAGCAGTGGTGACATGGTTCTCTTTAAACAACCGCATCGTCAACACTCCAACACCATCTGTGTTTTTGTGTTCATAGGTGGTGGAGCGATCTCAGTCTATGAAATACCTGGGGTTACGTTTTGATCGTAGTCTAGCTTTTATGGAACACAAAGTTCATGTGATAATGAAGGCGAGGAAAGGTTTGACTGCGATGAGGGTAATGGCTGCAACGGATTGTGAGCAGCGCCATCTTTGTCTTTTATACCAGAGTCTGGTTCTTTCTATGCTTGAGTATGCTCTGGTAATCCTGACTCTCAGTCATAGTCAGATAGAATGACTGGAAAGAATACAGAACGAGGCGATGCGCATTATACTTGGGTGCACTAAATACACGTAGTGCAGGGCGATGCGCTATCTTCTTGACTATCCTACTATGGAATATAGAACACTGATGAGCCGTGCACAAGCATACCTTCGAGTCAATGCTGACACACAGCATCCTCTGCACATGGAAATAAAGAGACAAAAGGAAATAGGTTAAAAAGAGGAAAATCTTGGATGGGTCAGGTCGAGGACTGTATTGAACAGGTGTGTACACTTGAAGACATTGATCCCGGTGAAGAATGAATACCAGTGCCAACAGGAATCAATACATCTTTTCTGTATGCATCAAACTTGATAAAGAATGCAGACAACACAACCCACTTGTCATGGAGGCAGCAGTTCAGGCATTAATTTCTGAGAACATATCTGAGCATGATGTAATCATTTATATGGATGGTTCGGTGATTCAACATGTGCGGAGCTCGTGGGCTTTCACTGCTCAGGTCGGAGGAGATGTTGTGAAGGAAGACAGTGGTGGTTTTGCCGTGACTACAAGCACAGTCTCACTATGGAAATCATGGCGGTTACTAAAGCGATGATTTGGCTGGAATCACAGACTTTTATCCATGCTTGTTTTCTCAGTGACTCAATGAGTATGCTCAGGAAGATTGAAACAGGATGGGCTAGGAGACATTGGATGGAGTCGCTGGGGAGGTCTAAGCTGACAAAGATCACTTTTAATTTTGTGCCAGGGCATGCAGGTGTAAGGGGAATGAACGTGCGGATAGGCTTGCAGGTATGGCTGCTGTACAAAGCGGCGAGCAATGGACCAGGCTGATATTATAAATTCCTTAAGGGAGAAGGGTCGTGTACATGATTCACGTAATAGCGGTGAATAACTCTAACCAGACTGCAAGAACTTAATGTTAAGGGTGGTGTAGCTCGACAAGAACGCTATGCTGGCAGACAAAGAAGAATTGCAAACCAACAAAGAACCGGTGTCGTTAGTCGCCACACTTATGGACTAATTTGTTCGATGTGCAGTGATGGTGATCCGACGACTAAACTAAACCAAACTCATTAACATGACAAACTTCACTGACCTCAGAAAACGCATTGGCCTTGGCATTTTTACTCACCGTAGTAGCTTCACTGACCATAGCAATCTCAATGACCTCACTAAACTCTCTGACCTCAGTGACCTCATTGACAAGATTCCCCCAGGTCTATAACATTACTCCTTCTAAACAACACATGAATACTGATTTTTTAAACCTTTATCTAGAATATGGTTGAGTAGCTTCATTGTAATTTGTGGCTAACAAGTTTGTCTTGCGATCTGAAGGTTGTGTGTTTGTATCTGAACTGCAACATTTGGTTCCAAAGTGCAGTTTGTTCCAGAAATCCCTTAGAATTGCTGATGGAGCTACAGAGTATGTGCTTTTGTGTTTTATATTATCTGCAGGTGGCATGTAATTTCTGCGAAGAATGATCAAACAATTAAAGAAAGCTGATGCAATGAAGTAACTCCTTCAACTTTAGACCACTTAGAACTTGTATTTTGACAAACACAGCACTGCTTACAAGTTTGTCAAAATAGAATATAGACACCAAGTGCTGGGAATCCCTTGCAAAAACCATCAAATGTGGCGATGTAACAACATAGGGGGAGTTTTTATAGCTGAGAATTCTTATACTGGTGAGACGCAGAGGAAACAAACTGCTTGAAAAGGTAGAGCACTCAACTCTCCCACATGTCCAACCTTGATTACATATGCCCCACCTTTAGTAGGGGATTGTATTCCAGGATTGGATTCTACAGTCAACTCCGAACACATCAGACAGGCACAACAACAACACAGTCTCTCTCTCTCGCGATCGTTCTTAGGTCGTTATTTATCATTCTAATGTGATGTATAAACAGCTAAACATCAAGAACGGATGTACGTGCACAACCTTCAGTACCTATTGAAGCTCAGGTGCTTATCCTTCGGTGGTGTGTTCGGTTTCAACCAGCGTTTACTGGGTTTGCTCTCTGTTAACCCTTTGCTGTCCCCAGCCAAACCTGCAAGTCAGAAGGTTGCTATTTTCTATTAGGGCAGCGACCCTTAGACGGCCTGCCCTCCCGACTTATGAGCGTCATCTGTCCAGCGAACCGTCCATTGTGGACACCTTGGTTTGCCGCTCGTCCAGTTTTGTGTACGGTTTGCTCTGCTAGCCTTTGATTGTCCCCAATCAAACTACAAGGCAGCAGTAGCAACACAGTCTGAGGCTGTTGTCATCATCACTTGCGATATACTGCTATTAGATTAGATTACATAATTTGGGAATATCTGTGGCTAAGCCTTTGCCTTACGTTCTGAAGGTCATGGGTTTGAATCCCAGCCGCACTATTCTGTTCACGAGCGCATGTTTTCCAGATACCCTAGGATTGTTGCCATAGCTACAGAGTTCATGCTTTGTGCAGTACTCTCGGCAGGTGGTGTGCTATTTCTGCGGAGAGAGGCCGAGATATATGTTGCAAAACGCTGTTAATGAAATCAATCTTTCGGTTTTAGACCCTTTTATAGACATAATTTCTAAAAACAAAAATAAGCATTATACTCACGTGATTGCATCATGATGTTGCATGACAGCTAATGCATCACCTGATGATTAAATACACAAGGACAGCTTTCTGTAAGTGCTAAGTTATAAAATAAGATATACTTTATGCAAGGAAAAGAAGGACAAAGAGGATGACTAATAAAAGAGAACAGTAAATGTGGAAGAGTAAACAGACGAGAAGATATAAGGGAAGACAAAATGTAATGCAAAGTAGAATGACTGAATTTAAGTAGAAAAAAAAACTAAAGCTATATATTGATTGATTGACTGAGAGGACCATCATCATTGCACTTAGTTGAATAACCATGTGCACTCTGATCTCTTTCTTACACAAGAAGATCTCAGCGGCAGTGTTCAAACTACTTATCACCGACATGGGTCAACTATCTAGTTTTTGAAGAGGGTTTTAATTTTTGTCTGAATTTTGTTGGAAATATATTTTGCTAGGGCAGTGATTTTGCAGCCTACTCATATTGATTTTTAACTGCCAGGGTTCTTTTACAAGCTCAATTTGATCATGGGACCTACAATTTATTATCTGTCTCCGACAGGACTAGGAACCTGATCTCATCTACATTGAAATCAGGGATCTCTGAAAAAATATCCCAATCACTCTGCACAGGGAACAAAGCAAGTACCTTTAGAGCATGATAAAAACCTCTTAACTCCACACTACAGAGACCCGAAACCCTTTCGCTACCACATACTTTCTGAAGGCTGAGCTAAAAATAGCTACTCTTTGTTTCTAGGTCACAAACGTGAATGTACGCCTGTAGCAGTGACAGTAGCAATATATAACATGTTACCACGTCTTTAGCCCACAGAGGAGAGATAATAACAGACGTGTTAATGCGTCTTTAGAAGTGAATGGGAAAAGTGTATATATACGTCCTTAGCAGCTAAAGGGTTAAATGTATAGATATGAACTCTTAGTTAACCAGGGCAAGAGCCATGTTTTTACATGCCATTTGTTTTTAAAATAAAAAATGCCCGTTAGTGTGACACCTATTAAAAATGTGTCAACCCCCAAGCCACATAGTGTGGCGTTTAGTCTACAAGGAGTTAAGTAAAACAAAAATGTAGAAGTAGAGTTTGGAGAAAATACAGAATGTGAACAATTGTTATAAGATGTCTTCAGAAACTTACGTAATTTGTTAACGTGGTTAAACATATCATCCAGTTCAGTAAATATTGACAACTGTTTGCAACTCTGAAATCATGAATATGAAGCAATTTGTAATGAGTTTTAATTAATACGAAGCAATTTGTATGAGATTTATTGAATATGACGCAATTTGTATTTCCTTAACCCTTTCGCTGCTACATACTTTCTGAATGCTGAGATAAAAATAGCTACTCTTTATTTCTAGGTCACAAACGTGAATGTACGCCTATAGCAGTGACAATAGCAATGTATAACGTTTTAACACGTTTTTAGCCCAAAGAGAAGAGATAATAACAGACGTGTTAATGCGTCTTTAGAAGTGAATGGGAAAACGTATATATACGTCCTTAGCAGCTAAAGGGTTAATAACAACTGAAGTATGTCATCACATAATAACACAAAACATAATGCAAATCTGAAGATGACTGTGAGCAGATTTATCAATGGTAAAGAAGACAATCAACACAGAAATTTCCCAGGACAGAGTAACCTGCACAGATATGATCTTCTCTTCAACGATCTCTGGTCAGCCGCTTATTTTACTGTGGACCACAAATTGGGCAGTCAGCTTCAGGTTTCCACAAAGCTTAGTGTTTAGGTTAACTGGGTGTGGTCACATGTTGCTTCTCAGCTCACACAGAAGAGGACAGTCTTGTAGGATATACTCCAGGGTCTTTTCTGCCTGTTTACATTGGCAGAGAGCTGTTTGACTTATTCCTAGTCTATGTAAGTGTTTGTTGAGTCTACAGTGTCCGGTATGTAGGTGAAATATAATGACCTGGTCTGTTCTGCTTAAGTCTTTGAGGAAGCCTTTTTTCATAAATATATCCAGAGTTTGTCTTCCAGTCTACTGCAGATTTTCACTGTATGAGGGTTTTGATCTCCTGAAAAGACAGGGGTTGGTGGATTTGATCCAAAACCCATGTCACACAAAATCCGCACCATGCAGATGAAATAATGAAAACATCTTCAAATTTAGGATACTCCATTGCTTCTAAAATCACTCACCTGCAGAATCTGACCAGCCTTTTTAATGTGCATCTTAAATCCCCCTCGAGTTGTAAAATAACCAGTCCAGTAAGCACCTGTTTCAATGCCGTAAGGATGGAAGTCATCATTTTTAACTGGTAGAGTGACATTTGCTTTGTTGACATGGTAGGTATAGCAAGAAGGAGTGGAGTAGAGCAGGTTATATCGAACTGTATTCGTTTCTTTTTGTTGCTGTCAAAATAAAGATTAAACTTTGATTGTTTGTAAACATTGAAAAAAACACATACAAAAACAGTTTAGTTTTGTGATCATCATTACTGCACATCAAAGAAATCAGTACATCAAAGAAATCAGTACACAAGTGCTCCGATCTCAGTATGTTCCCTAGAGCATGACTATTGATGACACCAGTTGTTTGTTGATCTACTAGTCCTGTTTGACTTCCAACATACAACAGACACACAGGATGAGCATGCCCAAACAGGGTCCAGTCATAGAATTCTGCCACGACAATCCCGCCATAGTCACTATAGTGACTTTTCCATAGAGTACTTTCTTTAACTTTGTGGTAAACCTTTCAAGTTTTTAGCATAACTAACAGTAGTACAATAAATATATAAAGATACACCTAGTATATTCAATTATATATATTTATGTGATACCTACTGCAAACAACATAAACATAACAACTGTTTGTGATAACAATTTTGGTATCATAAAGCAATTGTTGTCATAACTCAGAATTCAATCTGCCAAGTTCAAAATCAGAGTACTTGTGAATGGGATGGTTGTCAAGAGAAAATCACTGCAGTCAGAAGAAGATCAAAGAATCATTCAAGTCATAGAAATTAAATTGTTTACTTCGCTGGGTATGGTTATTGAGCACCCACATGCCCTACCCTGATTATGTACACCCCACATGCGGAAGGGATTGGACTCTACAGTCACACTGCACACACCAGAGAGGTGCAGCAACACAAGTCTGATGCTGTTATCATCGCCAGTTACGATGGACGGCTATTATTATGTTTATTGAAATGAACGCCCACCTGCCCAGCATGTTCGTACGACGTTGGACGACGGGTGACAAGCTCCCTGTGAGTGTGGGTTCAATTCCGCGGGCTGGCGGAAAAGCCACAGATTGTCTAGATTTACGGTGTTGTGGCACCGAACCGAAGGGTTGTGATGTCCATAGTACCGAGCCGAAGAGCTGAAAGCTCAAGAGCTTCTGGATACAAAATTTTTTTTATTGAAATGAACAGAAATTAATAATGATACCTACCAAATATACCTTTATGGTGTTGTATAAATCATATTCTTCTTCTTCGAAAGCTCTATATCGACCATGTGGTAAACCACTCTTTGTGATCTGAATGTACATTGTGCCAGTTATGCGCCTACAAGTAGACCAGCACATTCGATTTCTGCAACACTTTTTATTTACTAGGGTAGCTTTCTAGGCCCTAACTCAGTCGTCTCTTATGACATGCCTTGTAAGTCGCAGCGTTACTATTCTTTGCTCTCCTTGTGAGCCCCGGTAACACACAAACAATAAAACAATCACTTAACAGTTTTCAAGTTTCACCACTGCGGGTGGTACCCCACCGTTATTAGATGACGGTGTAATGTTTCATGACAATCAAGAGAAACTATCAACAGAATAACATGTTGCTAACTATTAAGCACAGAGAAACATAAAGACGAATGTGAAGGATTTCCTACCTGGTCGACTGCTTTCATTAAACTATCCATATTTATGAACCATGCAGCCGCAGCTTGATCTTTGTAGCCAAAATCACAGCCCATTGGAATTAAGATGTGATTTGTTTGAGCACTCTTAGCCTGAAAATATAAGCCTATTTATATATGTTTCAAATCTACAGTCCTAAATCTGTTTACAAAGTATAAATATTATATCTACAACCTGAATACCAAATAAAATTATAAATTTGATATCTGATTGATTGTACCATAATCATTGCACTTCGGTGATGCCGGTGTGTTGCTGGGGCCCGCAAAGTGAGCAAAGATTGATGATGATGATGCTCGTCCATCACGGGTGATGATGACCAAACAAATTTTCATCCGAGAGAATGTAGTTGCATTATGTTTGCCTGTGTGTGTGTAGATGACTAGTGAGCCCGATACGGGCTTGAAATGTTCTTGTACAGTGTGGGCAAGGTATACTTGCACTTGTGGGAAGTTTTACTGCCTTTCTATTTTTACATTTTTGTTCATCCATGCTGTTCTATCTGCCTCGCAGGCCGAGGAACCGTGTTGAAGAAGTGTGCGCCAGGCTGATCTGTCTTGAGCAACATTCTCCCAGTTGTTGACATCTATGTCAAAGAATTTTATCGAGTTCTTGAGTGTATCTTTGAATCGCTTTTTCTGACCAACCTGTGAGCGTTTACCGCTATGCAACTCACCATAAATTTGAGCAAAGATTAGTAACACTGCGACCAATAAGGCATGTTGTAAGAGGCGACTGAGGTAGGGGCCTAGGGAAACTACCCTAGTAACTGATAAGAATAGCAAGCCTTCACACAAAAATCAGAGTATGTTCATTATTGGCACAACGTACAATCCGTCTTAGGCTTGGATCACATACAAATCACAAAGAGTGGTTAACAAGTGGTCGATATGAAACGTTCGAAGAAGCACTTTGGTGAGTAACCATACGTGCTCTGATCTATTCTTACACAGGAAGATCTCAGTGGCAGTGCACAAACTCCGTAGCACCGGTGAGGGTGCCCAATGTTATTTAGAAAATTGTGTAAATATTTTGTCTGAATTTTACTTAAAAACTTGTTACAATGAATCAATTCATTAGAAATGACAGAAATCTGATAGAAAACATTTAAATTGAGAAGCACATTAAATATTATCACAGAGATTAGCACAGAGATTCGAGAGAAGTACAAACAGATATATTTTGTAGGTGCTGTTATAATGTCAAGTAAGCGTGGCATATGTCACTGACAGTTTAAATTTTTTTAATTTATGTTGTCATATTTGCCCCAGTTTCTTCTAAAATATTCCAAGTATTGCTTTTTAACCTTTTTATTCTAATAGGTTGTCCATTTTTCTTCAAATTAATATATAAGAAGATATATATATATATGTTTATTTGTTGACAAGTAGTTATGTTTTTTTTAAATAACCCTTGCAATTTTGTCTCCCTTAAATTAACTGCGAACAACTGAGGAAATAACTGCACATGGAAAGAGCTAATGCCACTGACAATCTTCTAATAGTTCTTGCCGATGACCAAACCCAAAGAGGAAGTAAAAAAAATCGCCTGTGTGGTGCCGGGGCCCACAAGCGAAGCAAAGAATAGTACCACTGCGACCTACAATGCATGTCGTAAGAGGCGACTAATGTAGGTACTAGGAATGCTACCCTAGTAAATAAAAACCAGCACAGAAATCGGATGTGCTAGCCTACTTGTAGGCATATTACTGGCACAACATACAATCGCTCTTAGGCTCAGATCACAAACAAATCACACAGAGTGGTTGAAGGGGGGTCGATATGGAGTACTAAACAAGAAGAAGAAGATTTGATGAAAAAAGTTTAGTTTGTAAAACTTACCCTCTCATTTATAACGCTTATGAAATTTTCCGCAGCCCTTTTTGCAAACTGTAAGGAAAAAATTTGCATGGTGCTAGTAAAATGTAAGTTAGTAATACTGTATGCTAAACAAACATGTCAAAATTTTATTTAAAAAAACAGAAATATTACAGCCGCAAAAATATGTGAAACTTGAGATATGAAAGTAAATTCACTGCTAAAATATGATAGTATATTCACTACTAAAATATGATAATATATTAACTACTAAAATATGATAGTATATTCACTGCTAGACTACACCAAGGCGTTTGACAACGTAAACCATGAGGAACTTTCCAAAATGTTAGAGAGCTTAAACATCGACAGCAAAGATCTAATAGTCATTCAGAACATATATTGGCAGCAAACAGCAGCTATAAGAATAGACAAAAAGAAAGGAACTTTCCATAAGATCAAAAAGGGTGTTAGACAAGGATGCATATTATCACCAGACCCGTTCTCACTGTATTGTGAAAGAACTTTTAGGTCTATAAAAGATATTCCTGGAATAGCTGTAGGAGGACATATCATAAATAACCTGTCTTAATAGCAAGAAATGAAATGGAGCTCCAGAAATTATTTGATAAGGTTGGGATGAAAGTAGCATCAAAGGACTCAGTTTGACTATTAAGAAGACAAGTTATGATCATATCAAAAAGCAGATTTTGCCAAAATGCACCATCACAGTAAATGGGATTGATCTAAGGTAAGTGCAGCAATTTAAATATCTCAGAGTTCTGGTAACATCAGATGGCAGATGCCGATCAGACACAAAGAGCAGAATAGGGCAAGCGAAAACATCGCTCCTGAAAATGAGAAGCATTATCTGTCTGCAACAAGTCCTTGTCAATCCCAATCAGAATGCGAGTTATTCAGTGCCACATAGAACCAATACTGACATACGGATGCGAGTCATGGACAATGAACACAGAGAACGAAAAATCTCTGAGGGCCACAGAAATGTGGTTTTACAGAAGAATGATGAGAATCCCATTGACTGCTAAAATGACTAATGTTGAGGTGTTGAATGAGATCAAGACACAGAGAAAGCTTATCATCAATATAAGAAAGAGGAAGTCATCATTTTTCGGGCATGTAATGAGAAGAGGAGGTTTAGAACACATTGTGGCAACCGGTAAAATCGAGGGTAGACGAGACAGAGGAAGACAGAGAGAGAAAATTTTGGATAGCCTGACTTCATGGCACGGTAGAGCGTCAACATCTGAGTTGATAGCAAACACCAATGTACAGTCACTCTTAGGATTAGATCACATATAAATCACAGAGTGGTTAACAAGTAGTTGATATGGAGCATTCGTAGAAGAATTTATCACATAATTTTGAAACACAATATTTTGGGGATCTGATTTGTTAAAAATATCCGATGAGTTGTGGAGGCCACATACATTTTCTTCAAATTTGAATTATCAATGCGTCTTTAAGGTCATATTTCACAAGTATTGATCCTTCTTTCTTGTTTGCTTTTTATCTCTAGCATCAAAACCCTTACTGTTTTCATGATTTGTTTCTTACTTACTTATTCTTCTCCTCTCTGCTCCGTGTGGAGCATAGGGCCTTAAAGTTGTTCGCCACTTTTCCTGGTCTTTGACTGTCTATTGCTTCTCAGGATAGTCCAGCATCTCTCAGTTTCTCAAAAAGACTCCATCTCTTGGTATGTTTGAGACATCTTTTTTCTGTTTTCTTTGCAGGTTTCACTCAAGTGCTTATGGAGTGAAACTCGACTGTGTCTTTTGCAATGTATGTCCAGATCCATCACCATTTTCTCCTGTTAAATTGTTTCTCATCATCACGTAGCTTGTCCCTTCCGGAACTTGGCTCCCATGACAGCAGTCCTAAAAACTCTCTATTCTGTGCAAGTTGGCCAGCGTCAGCAGCAGTCATTCTCAGATCCTCAATGACATCTTTCACCAATCATCTTCTTGGTCTTCCTCTCATTCTTTTTCCAGGCACCATTCCCTACAAAATTGTTTTTAGACACCCATGTCGTTTGATATGTCCGAAATATTTAATTTTCCTTGATGTTATGCTCTTTAATAGCCAACTCTCTTTAATATCAAGCTGTTGCAGAACAGAAGTGGGTTTTTTTCTCTGTCCATGATATTCTAAGTTCTCTTCTGTAGCATTTGCATTCAAAGGCATTAATAATCTTCTCTGCCGCTTTGTCAATGTCCCATGTTTCACAACCATATGTTCCCAAGGGAAAAATGCAGGCTCTTAAACATGTGATTTTTGTTCTTATGTCAGTTCCCTTGCATAGGTTAGTTCTTTTAGATTTTGCAAAGCAATGTTCAGCTTTCTTTTAATTTCTTTTCTAGCGTTCCCGTCATAAATTGTTTATACATAGTGATATTTACCTGTTAACTCTTTCCAAAACATTTATTTCCTCAATTTTTAAGCAGTTAATTCAAGGAAGTAAAAAAAAATTAAACCAAAATAAACGTTCCCACTACTCATCAATAAATAAACATATATATATTATTATATACTAAATTAAAGAAAACTGGACAACCCAATCCTCCCCATGAGGCCATTACCTTGTAGTGGTGGGAGGCTTGCGTGCTCAATGATACAGTGAGCTATGCGGCGGGAACTTATGTTCCCGGAAGGGTTACCAAGCCGGAAAGGTCACTGAGGAGGACAGACAAGCATGGTCTCCTGGTCCTCCAGGTTGGGGTTGGGCTTGGGACTAACGATCCCATCCTTTAAAAAAATTAAAGTTACGGAAACAACAACAAACATACAACCTATCTACGGGCATGAAGGGCTACCAGAGTCATTGACTCACATGACTGGAAGTAGTGAAAGCCGAAAGGAAGCTACTTTCATGAGGACGGAAGTCCTGAATGTCAAAACCAAGACCAGAATTGGATGCTGGAATGTAAGAACAATGTACGAAACCGGAAAACTATCACAAATAACAGCAGAAATGAGAAGATATAATCTACATATCCTAGGGGTTAGCGAGCAGATGGACAGGAAATGGAAGAAGTACCACTGCAACAGGTGAAACAGTCCTTTTTCTGGACGAGACGATGACCTACACCATGAAGGAGTAGCAGTAATCCTAAGAAAGGGCGTGGAAAAGTGTCTGTTAGAATGGAAACCTATCAGCAGCCGCTTGATTAAGATCAGGCTAAAGGGGAAGCATACAAACATCACAATCCTACAATGCTATTCGCCAACTAATGATAGCGAAGATACAAAGAAAGACTCGTACTACGAAAACCTACAAGCAGAATTAGACAAGTCACCATCCCATGATGTTATCATTGTTATGGGAGATCTAAATGCGAAGGTCGGACAAGACAACACGCATAGTTATAGAACTATGGGAAAATATGGATGTGGTATGATGAACGAAAATGGGAACGTTTAGTAAACTTCTGCAGCATGAACAATCTCGTTATAGGAGGAACCCTATTTCAACATTTAGATATCCACAAATTAACATGGTATTCCCTAATGGCAGAGATAAAAACCAAATAGACCATATAATAATCAATGGACCCTGGAGGCGCTCGCTGCTAGATGTTGTAGTCAAGAGAGGTGCAGATGTTGGTAGTGACCACCACCTAGTCACAGCTTATGTCAAACTTAAACTAAGAAAAACAGGACAACAGAAAAACTTCCAAAAGAGGTTCGATGTGGATAGACTAAAAGACACGGAAGTAAGGGATAAGTTTATAATGCAGATAAAGAACAGATTCCAAGCCCTAGAAAGTAATGAAACTACGGATGAAACTGACAACATAGATAAAACATGGGACAACATAGCATCTATATATAGCAAGAGCAGTGAAACATGTCTAAGGTACCGCACAAAGAAAAGAAAAGAATGGATAACACCAACAACATGGAAAATAATAGACAGCCGAAGAATATTAAAAAGAAATTGTTAGAAGCAAAGTCCGAAAGACTGAAAGCAAGATACCAAGAACAGTACAAAAGCGCAAGTAAAGAAATCAAGCGGGCTGTGAGAGCCGACAAAAGAATGTATGTTGAAGACCTGGCAGTACAGGCAGAAGAAGCAGCAAAAAGTGTGATCAGGGAACAGTGTACAAAATTACAAAGCTAATAAGCTGGAAACATTACAGAAGATCAAATACTCTCATAAAGGATAAGAATGGAATACTATTGACAACGGAAAAGGAACAAGAAATACGATGGACAGAGCATTTTAAAGAATTGCTAAACAGACCACCTCCAACGGTAGTAGCAGACATACCAGAACCAACAGAGGAGTTAGAAATTGGCATTGAAACACCCAGCCAGGATGAGATCATTACAGCAATTAAATCTCTTAAGAATAACAAGGCACCAGGGAATGATAACTTAAACGCAGAACTATTCAAAATAGACCCAGAACTTGCAGCTAATATATTGCAACCCTTGTTTACTACTATATGGAATGCCCAAATAATACCTGATGCATGGAACAGAGGAGTCATCATCAAGATACCCAAAAAGGGCTCCTTGCCGATTGTAATAATTGGCGTGGAATAACACTGCTTTCTGTCCCAAGTAAAATCTTAAGCAAAATCATCGTACAACGTATTACTGACTCTGTGGATAAGAAACTGAGAAAGGAACAAGCAGGATTTCGGAGAGGACGGAGCTGTATAGGCCAAATATTTGCTCTTAGAAATATCATAGAACAATGCACAGAATGGCAAAGCAAACTCTATATCAACTTTGTAGATTTTGAAAAGGCTTTTGATAGCATACACCGTGAAAGTCTATGGCGTATCTTAAGATGGTATGGAATCCCACTGTGTTTTATAAATATTATAAAAGCTGCTACAGCAAGTTTGCATGCAGTGTTGAAACTTCAGAACTAAAGTTTGAAGTAAAAACAGGCGTGCGACAAGGATGTGTTATGTCAGCCCTATTATTCAACACTGTCATAGATTGGGTGATTCGTAAAACAACGGAAGATAAGGCAAGAGGTATTAGATGGACGCTCACATCCACTCTGGAAGACCTAGATTTTGCAGATGACATCGCACTCCTATCTCATACACATAGAGATATCCAGGAAAAGACCAGCCGCCTTAACCAATATAGTGAGATGGTTGGGCTGAAAATAAATCAGAAGAAAACTGAAGTAATGACTCTGAACATAGCAACCCCAGCACCAGTCAAACTAGAAGGTAAAACCCTCCGAGATACAACCGCTTTCACATACCTTGGAAGTGTTATTAGCAATGAAGGAGGCGCTGGATCTGACATTAAAAACAGACTGAGTAAAGCACGCAGTGCATTCATGACCCTTCAGACCGCCTTGAAATCTGCCCAATACAGCATCAGAACCAAGACTAGTATCTATAACAGCTGTGTGCTGTCAACTTTGCTGTATGGATCGGAATGCTGGAGAATGACAGAACAGGATATGTCCAGACTCTCCGCCTTTCATACAACTTGTCTGCGAAAAATCTTACGCGTGTACTGGCCGACTACTATCTCGAATCAAGAATTGCTTGCACGATGCCAACAAGAGAATATGGGCACTATCATCTGAAGCGACGCTGGAGATGGATTGGACATGTGATGCGCATGGAGACTGGCTCCGACACGAAAACTGCACTGAGATGGACTCCAGAGGGTAGGCGAGAGCGTGGAAGACCCAAGACGACCTGGAGGAGAACGATAGAGCAAGAGCTGAAGGAAATGAATCATAGCTGGAACACAATACAGAGGAAGGCCATGAACAGGGAAGAATGGTGTACGTTTGTTGCTGCCCTAAACGCCAGGGCGTAACAGGCTAAAGAGAGAGAGAGAGAGGACAACCCAATAGAACAACAAGGTTAAAAGTAGTAGAAGTAAAACAGTAGAAGTAAAACTAGAAAGACTTCTTATAAGGAAGCAACTCTATGGCGCAGTGTGCAGCTTAAAGCGTGCAACGGACTTCCCCCGTGGCGCAGTGTGCGGCTTAAAGCGTGGAAAGAGTTAATGTCTCAAAGAACAGTCAAACAACAGCAAAATTTAATAACATGATCAATTCTCAAACTATTATTGTTTAGTAACATGAAACAATCATCTGCAAAAATAAAAACATTAGAAAAAAAAAGAAATTTAAGAAAACATACGTTCTCATCTGTCCACGTAATTCTATCCGTTTCAAAATTATATGATGATGGTGCATAGTATCCATCAAATATGATGTGTGTGAACAGAGTTGATCTTTCTTCTGAGAACAAAAATAATACAAGTATTACAAAATAATGCATTGTGGTAATGTGAATAATTATATTGTAAACTATTACTGTCTCAGGTTTATAACAACCGTAACCGGACGCAGAGCCAGAGGAAGACCAAGAACCAGATGGATAGATAATATCACAGGTATTCTGCAACATCAAAGACTAACAACTACAGATGCAGCACACCTGGCACAGGATAGAAAACTGAAACTCCTCACGGCACATGTGGATAAGACAAGACATATAATACATGCTACTAACAATTAGTTACTTCCAGTAATGGGATGTAACTCTGTATCTCATCATCATGTTCTCTATAAATACAAAAACTATTGTGATCCTTGATTGTTTTAAAGCAGTGCTATCCAAGGTTGTTATATATTCTGACACATTTTACTATAGTTGTGGAGGTGCGGATGCCAAATTACGCAAATGTGGAAATATCATGTTCATGGAAGTGTTATAAAAAAAAACTGAAAAATAGTTAGGTTTTCTTGAAATGTGATTAATGTTAAAGCTGGCAGGGACAATTAGGGTGTATGAATATATGACACGAAAGTCATGCACTCGCTGGTACTTTGAAGACTTTAAAGTGTTAAGATTTTGAAGTGTAGGCAGAATGTAACTAAGGGCAAACATTTCATAATGGCATTGTCCACAATAATTGTGGTTAAAAATTTCAGAAAGGTTGGTTTTATTTTGTAGCTGTTAGCATTGACAATATTTATTGTGGACTTGATATGGGCTATTTAAAAAGTGAACTTGACATACTCAGAGACTTGATATGGGCTGTTAAAAAAGTGAACTTGACATACTCAGATTTATAGGACTTGTATTCCACATAAATTCCAGATGTTTCTTTGCCTTTCTCTGAAGTAAATCTTGGGAATCAATCCGACCGATAAAAAGTGAATCAAAGCCCATCTGAAAATACATCACAATTGATTGTCAGGAAAAAATATATATACAATATATGATACAATTATCTACAGGGGGTATCTGTGGCTAAGCTCTTGTCTTGCATTCTGAAGGTCAGGGGTTTGAATCCGGACAGTACTGATCTATTCACAAGTGCATTTTTTCCAGAGCACCTAAGGTTGTTGCCGGAGCTACGGAGTTTGTGCTTTGTGCAATACTCTCGGAAGGTGGCGCTCCATTTCTGCAGAGAAGTACGGAGCCATTTGAGGGAAACCCTGTGCAATGAAGTCAATCCTTCGGCTTTAAACCCTGTAGACATTTATCTACAGTACGATTATTTACAGTGCTGGCATTCTAAGCATGTACACTTTGCTGAGTCCATGACATCTGAGATGGCTAGGACACATGTGTCATAAGTGTGATGGTAGAATCGAAAAATAAATTATATATGGCCAACTAGCAACTTTACAGCATGGGCGCCCTTTACTAAGCTTTATTGACACCTGCAAGCATGATCTAACTTCAAGCATCATAGACAAAGAAAATTTGGAGAGGTTGGTCAAAGACAGGCTGGCATGGGAGTGGCAGTCGGTATGGCTCAAAAGCAAAGAGAGAATAGCCATCACATATGGAGGTAAAACAGAGTGCAGAGAGACCTTCCTTTTCATCAACTAAAGTCTCACCCGCACTAACTGTGGCATGGATTGCCATTCCAGAATAGAACATTACAGCCACAACAGACAATTAAATTCAGCACAGAACAAACTATGTGATGTAAAATGTGATTGTCTCATAAGACAAAAAGGCCAATGAATACATAGTTTGCCAGAATAATGCAGACACGTAGAGGATATATGTGGAAACTTTGATCAATTTACGGTAGCAATCTGTAGTGTGATGTGTTCAAAATAACAACGTATTGAGGTTGTGCTGGTGATGTCATCTTTTGAGAAAACATCATACTACACATTACTTTTGTAATTTGATGTCATTTATGATGATGAAATATACATATATCCTTCATGAAATTGTGTATACATTATTCTGGTAGACTCTGTATGTATAAATATATATATTTTCTTCATTGTTGTAAATTACGGAACCAAAATATTCCAAATGTTTTAATATTTTTCTAATTAATTTATTATTTATAGTAATTTTGGATTGACATTTTGTTTTATTGGACATAATCATAGTTTTCTTTGTATTCACAAAAATGTTCAGGTCTTCACAGTGTTTTACTTTAATGGAAAACGGAGATTGTCGGACAGAGTGGCAAACACAGACCTGTAGATAAAAACATGGCTGGAACGCATGATGTCCCAGGTCTAGAGGAGAAAATGGTGATTGGCTGAGAATACCTTGCGGAAGACAGTCAAGTGTCACTAGACAAGCACTTTAGTGGAAACTGCAATGGAAATTGAAAAGGAGGCTACTAAACAGATCTCAAGTTTTCTTGAGGAACTTGAAGAATGCTGGGCTATCCTGGAAAGCTATAAAGAAAATGGCATGAGACTGGAAAAAGTGGAGGGCAACTTTTGATGCCCTATACTCTGCGAGGAGCAGAGAGGAATAAGTAAGTACAGTAAGAAAAAGTTGTAGACATTCATCAATAGATGCCTGCGCAGGATTCTCCATCTGCAATGGTATGACAGGACCACAAACAGGGAACTGTGGGACAGAGAGGGTCAACGGCAAGTGGAACAAGAGATAAGGGGCAGAAGGTGGCAATGGATAGGACATACACTGAGGAGACCCCCGGACAGCAACACCAGACAAGCCCTCCGATGTAACCCCTAGAGTAATAGAGGTAAAGGAAGACCCAAGAACACTTGGGGATGGAAGTTGGAGACGGAATGCAAAAAATAGGGAGAGAGTGGAGATATCTGGAAAAGATGGCCATAGATAGAAGGGCTTGAAATGCCTTGTTTGCAGAAGTATACCTCCCTGGGGTCAAAGAGTGGAGAAGAAGTACAGTAACAGGCAATAGCTTGGATATGTTACATTGAGCAAGTCATTGGAAGAATTATTTATAAGAATTTATGCTAGCAATTATTTTTCAAATTCTTCCGCTATAAATTGTCCGACTTTATTAAAAGCTCTTTCATATTTTACATAATAAGTTAAATGCATTAGACAATAGATATCTAAAAAAAAATAATTGAACATAAAAATGGGATCCTACCTTCCTTCCTTTCGTTCGCTGAAATATGTCTATATATTCAATGTTGTCTCTTGTATGAACTTCACTGTCTTTTGTAGCTCACACAGAGGTCCGTGTAGTTTTATATTGAGTGTTGTTTCATTAGGCCAGTGAGTTTGCCTCAGTGTATCATATTTGGGGCAATCTTGAAGTATGTGCTCTGCAGTCTGGTGTGCCTGTCCACATGTACACATGACTGAATTGCCAATCTTGAATTTTGTATACATGTGGCTGCAGAGTCGATTGTGTCCTGTTCTAAGGCGCAGAATGACAACTTGTTTCAATCTGCTCATATTATAGTAATCATCTTGTGTTGATATTTGTGGCTTTCTGATTGATTTAATCATCCTTTTCTTTTGGTGGTAGGTAACTGGCACATCCGGTTGCTCTCCTGCAGCCCCTTCCTTGGCCTATCGGTCTCCTGTTTCAAAAATGGGATGAATTCAGAAGTGATGAAATCAGAGAAATGTCTGGTCAACCACTAGTAACAACTTTTATAAGAAGGAGAAGATGGAGATATGTTGGACATACCTTGAGAAGAAATAATCAAAGAATATCAAAGCAGGTTTTTAAGTGGGATGCAAAGTGTTCAAGAAAGAGAGGATGATCTAGGGAAACCCTGAAACAAACTTTTCTGAGAGAGGCAAGAAGTATCGGTTTCAATTCCATGGAAGAGATTGAGCGAGTTGCCCAGGATAGAGCGGTATGGAGAAATTACTAGCAGACCCTATGTAATATAGAACGGTACGAGAGGAATTATTATTATATTTTACCTGCGCAAATATGGCAGCATGTTCTCTGGAGTGCCCAAACTGGTCAACATGCCAACCAGTTCTTGGCTGTGCACAAGATCCAAACTTTTCCCTGATGAAGTCAAATCCTAGTGTATGCTGATCTATAATGTCATTGTACATTGTGACTGCAGCATCGCTTGATACCCATCCACCACTAGTAATCTCTATGCGACCTGGTACATCATAATACACACAAAATTATAGCCACATAACAACAACAGTTACAGTTGTACAATGTTTGTTGCTAAACTCCTTGTTGACCAAACGCCACACTATGTGGCCTTGGTTTGACGGCTTTTACAAGGAGCCACACTAAACGGCGTTTTTTATTCTAAAACAAATGGCATGTAAAAAGATGGCTTTTGCCCTGGTACACTACGAGTTAATGTTTTGAGAGTTATGTTTAAAGGGTTTTAAAGCCAAAGGATTGACTTCATTGCACTGGGTTTTACCCTACATGGCTCGGTCCTTCGCAGAAGTAGCACGTCATCTGCCAAGAGTATTGCATAAAGCACGAGCTCTGTATCTCCTGCAACAATGCTAGGGTCTCCGGAAAAAAACTGCACTCATGAACAGAGCGGTGCGGTCGGATTCTAACCGAGTTATGTAACATCCTTATTGTCTGTTAATCCGATTTCTACTTTAACTTCAACTACACACAATTTTAGTTAACTTCAACTTAAACATGGGAAAAAACATTACACATTATTGGTTCCTTTTGTGTCCTTACCCTTTAGTACTGCAGAGGGTGGTATCTGGTCACGTTCTAGACTTGTAAAATCCCTAGTGTTGTCATCCTTTCGAACGAGAGCTGCTCTAAATTTTTAAGTTTGGTTTAGTTGCCTATTGGCTCTATGAAGAGCTCCCACCCTTTGACAGTGATCAAGTGGGCACTAGCACTTTAATCTTAGACACTATATACACTAATAGATTAAATACATTGAATAATAGTAAATAAACTAGTTTGTACAGTTCTATAAGTATAAAACAAAGCTCTCACATTGAATAATCTAGCCAAGTTCTGATAGCTTACTCACACTTGTTGCTAGTTATTTATGTTTTTATATTCCTCTCTTACCACTATACATTACACAAGACCTGGAAGTAATTTCTCCATACAGCTCTATCCTAGGCAAATAGATCAATCTCTTTCATGAAATTGAGTCCGATAATTCTTGCCTCTCTTATTAAAGTGCTTGTCTTCATGGTTTATTTAGGGCGTCCATTCTTTCTTGAACCCTTTGCCTCCCATTGGTTTTTTTTAAATTTGCTTTTCAGACTATGACCAATGTTATTAATATGGGTCTTGTTTAGTCCCATTACATCATTGTCTCTCTCTCTCTCTATCTATCTATCTCGAATAGGATGGAATTAGAACATATGAGTGTTTGATTCTTGTAGCATGAAAGTAAGTCCGGCAACTCGTTGATTATGTACGCCCTGTGCTAAACTTCTCGCTTATATATAAAGATATCAGTTATTCAAACATTACCAAAATTGATTTTACAAAATCCTACAGGAAAATTGCGAAATAATTTATCTTATAAGTAATAAAAATACTTTCATAGCATACTATTGTCAATCTTCTTCTTCCAACGCTTCACACCGACCACTTGTTAACCACTCTATGTGATTTGTATGTGATCTAAGCCTAAGAGCGATTGTACGTTGTGCCAGTTATGCGCCTACAAGTAGGCAAGCACATCCAATTTCTGTGATGCTTTTTATTTACTAGGGTAGCTTCCTAGGTTCTACATCAGTCGTCTTTTATGGCATGCCTAATAGGTAACAGTAGTGCTATTTTTTTTTGCTTCCCTTGCAGGTCTCGGTACCACACGGGTGATCATTGTAAATAATTTTGGTAGTTTCACTTCGACTAGTGATGTACGGGCCAAGCACAAGTGAAATATACAATGTCACTTCCATTTAACCTAGTCGGTGAAGATCTATAATGTTATGTGAAATGAAAATAGGAATGTGATCTCAGCCTAAGAATGATTGTCCGTTGTGCCAGTTATGCACCTACAAGTAGACCAGCACATTCTATTCCTACTTTTTATTTTTATTTACTAGGGTAACTTACCTAGGCCCCTACCTTAGGCACCTCTTACCCATGATTTGTAGGTCGCAGTGTAACTATTCTTTTTTCCCCTTGCGGACCCCAGAAACACACAGGCGAGCTAGTCTTCTAGTAGTTTACCATAGCTTCATCTTCAAGCGTTCCATATCGACCACTTGTTAACCACTCTTTGTGATTTGTATGTGATCCAAGCCTAAGAACGATTGTTCGTTGTGCAAGTTATGCACCTACAAGTAGCTCAGCACATCCAATTTCTGCAATGCTTTTATTTACTAGGGTAGCTTTCCTAGTCCCATACCTCAGTCGCCTCTTATGAGATGCCTTGTAGGTCGCAGTGTTACTATTCTGTTCTTCCCTTGTGGGCCACGACAACACATGGGCAAACCAGTCTTCTAGTAGATTACAGTAACTGATAGGATCAACTTACGTGCTTTAATTAGCTGTACTAGTACACTACGCTGCCATTCATCTAACTCATCCCAGTATCTAGCTAAATACTTCATCTCGACAAAGATAAATCGTCTGGAACTGTTTTTCATCAATTCTGTGATTGTGCCATTAAATGTACATTTCACACATCCAGTGGCCCACACGTTTGAAACATCTGCAAGAAATTGTGAACAATTGTGAATAAGGTCCACTTGTCATTTTAAACGTAACATCATCATCATCATTTTCATGAACGGCTACCAACGACCATTCATTAAGTGGTTTTATAATGGGAAGTTAGATGAATACAGAGAAATAAGTACACTCAAATTTACTGACAGTAAAAGATTGGTATCTGTGTGTACCATCACAATACATGAACAAAATGCACCATCACAGTAAATGAACAAAATGCACCATCACAGTAAATGAACAAAATGCACCATCACAGTAAATGAACAAAATGCACCATCACAGTACATGAACAAAATGCACCATCACAGTAAATGAACAAAATGCACCATCACAGTAAATGGAACGGAGCTGAAACAAGTACATCAGTTTAAATACCTTTGAGTCCTGATAACATCAGATAGCAGATGCAGATTAGAAATAAAGAGCAGAATATGGAAGGCCAAAATATCGTTCCAGAAAATGAGAAGTATTATATGCAACAAGTCACTATAAATTGAGGTCAGAATGAGAGTTATTCATTGCTACATAGAACCAATATTGACATACGGATGTGAGTCATGGACAGTAAACAAACAGATAAAAAAGTTTCTGAAGGCCACAGAGATGTGGTTTTACAGAAGAATGATGAGAATCACATGGACTGCTAAAATGACGAATGTGGAGGTGTTGAATGAGGTCAAGACACAGAGAAAACATATTATCAATATAAGAAAGAAGCAATCCTCATTTTTCAGAAATGTAATGAGAAGGGGAGGCTTAGAATACTTTGTGACAACCGGTAAAATCCAGGGGAGACAAGACAGAGGAAGACAGAGAGAAAATTTTGGACAGCCTGACTTCATGGCACGGAAGAGTATCAATATACAAGATGATAGCAAACAACAGGGACAGAGATGTATTGAGATCCATGATCGCCTATGCCAGCTGGCATGGCACCTGATGATGATCTGTGTGGGAGATTTATATGTTATATGTATCTGGTTTGTAGCAGTGTAGGAAGTTTGTAGGAGACCGTACAGCAGTCTAGGAAATGCATATGAGATATGTAACAGTATAATAATTATAGCCGTCCTCGATAGCGATGATGACAACAGCCTCAGATAAGTGCTGCTGCACCTCTCTGGTGTGGGAGGAGGTGACTGTAGAGTCCAATCCTAGAACACAATCCCCTACCACAGATTAAAGTTAATCATGTTTAAGGTTAGACATGTGGGTGTTGTGTGTTCTGTCTTTTCGCGCAGCTCATTTTCTCTGTGCCTCAATGGCAAGATAATTTAGAGCTATGAGAGTTCCTCTTGTGTTGTTACAGTGCCATATTTGGCGATCTTGTGCCAGGGATTCCCAGCATGTGGTGTCTATATCGAAGCATTTCAGAGCCACTTGAGCTATGAGAGTTCTTCTTGTGTTGTTACAGTGCCATATTTGGCGATCTTGTGCCAGGGATTCCCAGCATGTTGTGTCTATATCGAAGCATTTCAGAGCCACTTGAGCTATGAGAGTTCTTCTTGTGTTGTTACAGTGCCATATTTGGCGATCTTGTACCAGGATTCCCAGCATGTGGTGTCTATATCGAAGCATTTCAGAGCCACTTGAGCTATGAGAGTTCTTCTTGTGTTGTTACAGTGCCATATTTGGCGATCTTGTGCCAGGGATTCCCAGCATGTGGTGTCTATATCGAAGCATTTCAGAGACACTTTTCTGTCCACCAGCTGAACGTCTGCCCCCTTCAAGCTGGCCATACATCAACTGTTTTAAGATGCGTTTATCAGGCATCCGAGCAACGTGACTGGCCCATCTCACTTGGACCTTCTGCAACAGGGTGTTGGCGCTTGGGATCTTTGCTCTTGTGAGGACTTCGGTATCTGGAAATTTGTCCTGCCAGTTTATTTTTAGTAGTCTGCGTAGACAGCTTGTGTGGAAGTGGTTTAGTTTTCTTGTGTGTCTTCTATACACTGTCCATGTCTCGCTTTTGTAACAGTATTTGTGGTAAGTACCAACATACCTTCCAAAAAGAGAAGTGAGGTATATGGGGGACTGCCTAGAGTAGTTGATAGTAGCTAGGCCTGCTAGCTGTGAGACGCCTCATAGCTCGGGTTCGAACCTACTGTCCGGCATTTGTTCGAGTCCCTGGTCTTACTCAGGACGATAACGTGAGTACCTCTGAAGTCGGAGAAAATCTGCCTGTATGGCGAGGAATACTAATTACGAGTACATTGAGCACACGGCTGCCAGTGTAAAGTAATTTACAATGTGCACGCTGCTGCCATTGTAAGAAATTGGAAAAACGGATTTTCACGCAAAAATCAGTTTCAGAGATGAAACTTCGTCTGAGTTGAAAGCGGACGTAAAAAAAAAAAAAAAAAAAAGTGAGGTATGAAAGATGTAAGCACCCACACATATCCCCCTCCCCAACAACAACAAAATAATGGACGTACTTAAGTACCCACATACCTTGCCCTACATAATACTGATCCACATTCTTCACCCACCCAACATCGATGTGGCTGTGTGGAATCAAGTGGACATTGATCATATCGTTCTTCACCCTGGGACAGTGCTGAAATGAAAAGAAAAAACCAAGTTTATGACATCCTATTCTTTATTTTTTCAACGTTTATTTTTTTCAATTATTTCCTTGGTGTTTACTGTTTTTCTTGGAGTTTACGTTTTTCTTGGAGTTTATTTTTTCCTTTGTGTATATGTCTTTTGTTTGCATCTATGCTTTTTATTTGTGACTATGTTTTTTTTTTTTGTCTATGTTTTTGTTTATGTGTTTTTGCGTCTGTATCTTTTTCTTTGTGTCTATATTTTTTCTTTGTGTCAATGTTTTTATTTGCGCATGCTCTTCTTTGAGTCTTTTTTTTTCTTTATGTCTATATTTGTTTTTGTTTTGATTTGTGTCCATGTTTTTCGTTGTACTGACTTGCTCTTCAATATGTTGATTAACGATATTGGCAGAGTTGCTTTCTTTCGTTTTATTGAAACCAATAGTGTTCCTGGTTGATATATCTGCTATGCTAGTTCTCACTCTGCACTGTGTCAAAGTTTTGTATCCATGATTTATAGACCATGTCAATGTATAGATCATGTCAATGTATAGATCATGTCAATTTATATACCATGTCAACAGGCAGACAGGTAGATGGATGGATAAACAGACAGGCAGCCAGAAAGGTAAGTAGGTAGGTAGGTAGCTGGATGAATGGATAGAGAGACAGACTAGATCGACAGACAGTCAGTCATAGTAGTTATACACAGACAAACGGACAGACACAGGCAGATTAGATCGACAAACAGAGAATCAGACAGACAGAAGGACAGATGAACGGACAGAGATATATCCAGTAGTAACGTGTGACACAAATGGGAGCACAGTAAAAGCACACCTTATTTCTTGCATTACTAAGTACACGTTACCATGACAGTTATATGCGCTCTTTCAAAGATGGAGCGTCACTAAGTAAACATTGCCATGACAATTCCGTGTGTTTTTCAAAGATGGCGAAGGTGACCAAAAAAGTAGGACTTTAGTTTTTTTTAGCCAATAGAATAAAATGTATTCGAAGAAAAACAAAATATTAAATCAGCATGTTCGGATGGAATTGGTTACTGTAGCTAATAAAGCTCCGGCAATAGTTGGTTTTAAATATTAAAAAGTACCAAATAGGACCAAAGGAAAAATAAATACCACAGACTTCATTTCAGATACACCTGTTGTATTTTGACAGATGCAAAATCAGCACTCCAAGGGCCTCTGAAGCCGGAGAAGGCACGCCTGTATGGTGAGGAACACTGATAAAAAAAAGGAAAGCAGGCCTTCATGCAAACATCAGTAAGAAACGCTATACCAGGCGCCAGTGGCGCTCGTAGTCATTTTCTTGGTGAGGTCAGACACAAATTTTCCTGAAAAATCATTTTTTGTTGTTGAGTATTTACTATTATTTGTCTATTCTGGGAAGTTCCCCCCTTTTGATTATTGGTGGGGCCAGGTCCCACTGACCCTTAATGACGAGCCGCCCCTGCCAAGCGCCCTGATTACACATGAATTCATACCGGGCGAATGCAAGAAGAAGAAAAATCACTAAAATCCAGAAAATTGCCAGGTCTACAGACCCTACTGTCTAAACTGTGCAAGCAGTGCAGGGTGGTCATGCAGTGGATACCGTCTCACTGTGGAATACCAGGAAACGAAACAGCAGACTGATTGGCCAAGGATGGTGCTACAGGAGAGCAACCGGATGTGCCAGTCACCTACCACCAAAAGAAAAGGATGATTAAATCAATCAGAAAGCCACAAATACCAACACAAGACAATTACTATAATATGAGAAGATTAGAACAAGTTGCCATTTTGCGCCTTAGAACAGGACACAATGGACTCCGCAGCCACATGTATACAAAATTCAAGATTAGCAATTCAACCATGTGTACATGTGGACAGGCACACCAGACTGCAGAGCACATACTTCAAGATGCCCCTAATATGATATACTGAGGCAAACTCACTGGCCTAACGAAACAACACTCGATATAAAACTACACAGACCTCTGTGTGAGCTACAATAGACAGGGAATTTTATACAAGAGACAACATTGAGTATATATACAATATTTCAAGCGAACGAGAGGACTGAATGAAGGATTTCAGATACAATAATGACCAGAAATAAATACACATAATAGATAGTACTTGTAACAATTAAGTAAGGAGTATTTGTGTTGAAAAGATGAAACTCAAAAGTGAAACGAAGTACATAGGGAATACAATGGAACTTAAAAGAAACCGACACATTATATTTATATAATAGCGATTGGAGGGTGTGGATGGAGGGGGTGTAGGTCTCTGTGGCGTAGAGGGTTAGATGCTAGCCTCTCGTTCCAAATGTACACAGTTCGGTCCCTCGTAAAGCGATCAGGATATTTTTCAAAATATCTCTGATCTCAGTGTAGGTGACATCGAATTCCTAGTCCTATCGGAGACATAAGTACCCGAAACTGATAGTACTAATGACATATGTTTGTGCTGATCCTTGAACTCCAACCGACCTGGCACATAATGTAATATATGTAATATATGGTCTAAAGTCGAAGGATTCACTTCAGTGCGTCGGGTTATACTCCATATAGTTTAGTCCTTCTCCGCAGAAATGGCATGACACCTGTAGAGAGTATTGCACAAAGCACAAACTCCGTAGCTCTGGCAACAATCTTAGGGTCTCTGGAAAAAAATGCACTCGTGAAAGAACGGTGCGGTTCGGATTCTAACCCACGACCTTTGGAACGCATGGCAAAGGATGAACCGCTTAGACACAGAACCCCATATTATATACTATATATATATATATATATATATATATATATATATATATATATATATAGAAACACGAGAAAGAGTTAATTGGCTGGCGTTGGTTGTGAAGCAAATGGATAAGTGTATCAAGTCCAAGAGGCTACAATGTGTCTTATGAAGATATGAAACAATTGCCCAGGGCAAATGGACTCAGATCCTTTTTATTTTCTCTAATCCAGTTTTGCCTCACAGCTTCAGGATAAGAAAAGATTTATAGAACAGACTTTTGACTGCTTCCCATAAACAGTGTTTTTCGACGTCTCTGTTATCTATGAAGTCCACCTTTTTTGTGTACTTCCTTTTGCTTTGTATCCACTGTATCGGAGTAACACTGCTCTTTGTGGTGTACTGTCTTTTGCTTTGTATCTACTGTATCGGAGTAACACTGCTCTTTGTGGTGTACTGTCTTTTGCTTTGTATCTACTGTATCGGAGTAACACTGCTCTTTGTGGTGTACTGCCTTTTGCTTTGTATCTACTGTATCGGAGTAACACTGCTCTTTGTGGTGTACTGTCTTTTGCTTTGTATCTACTGTATCGGAGTAACACTGCTCTTTGTGGTGTACTATCTTTTGCTTTGTATCTACTGTATCGGAGTAACACTGCTCTTTGTGGTGTACTGCCTTTTGCTTTGTATCTACTGTATCGGAGTAACACTGCTCTTTGTGGTGTACTGTCTTTTGCTTTGTATCTACTGTATCGGAGTAACACTGCTCTTTGTGGTGTACTGCCTTTTGCTTTGTATCTACTGTATCGGAGTAACACTGCTCTTTGTGGTGTACTGTCTTTTGCTTTGTATCTACTGTATCGGAGTAACACTGCTCTTTGTGGTGTACTGCCTTTTGCTTTGTATCTACTGTATCGGAGTAACACTGCTCTTTGTGGTGTACTGTCTTTTGCTTTGTATCTACTGTATCGGAGTAACACTGCTCTTTGTGGTGTACTGCCTTTTGCTTTGTATCTACTGTATCGGAGTAACACTGCTCTTTGTGGTGTACTGTCTTTTGCTTTGTATCTACTGTATCGGAGTAACACTGCTCTTTGTGGTGTACTGCCTTTTGCTTTGTATCTACTGTATCAGAGTAACACTGCTCTTTGTGGTGTACTGTCTGTTAGTAATCTACTTATGTGACCAACCATTTAAGGCGGTCAGACTCACCCAGTACAATGGTTCTCCTTTTTAAAAATTCACAGAAAAAAGATTAAGAAACATATTGTCATACCCCTTGGCTACATGTTGCTGAAGACATTGTTGCTTATGATAAACAACGTTTAGTGTATGCATTAATTTACTTGAATATCTATTTTTTTAAACACCTCCTAAATTGGGGAGTAGATTTCACAAACATTAACAAGTACAAAAAATGCCAAACTAGCATATGATTTACACATCACTCACAGCTATAGCGTGAACCTCCCAAAAATGTCTAACCCAAATGGTTTTGTAGATATGGCTCTTGCAATATAGCCCTTCCAAATAAAAATAAAATTTAAATTAGAATAGCAATATCTTTGCTAATATACAGTTTAGACAAAAATTGGAGGTTCACGTTATAGGTGATATGTACATCATATGTTAGTTTGGGTTCCTTGAACTTCTTATGTTTGTGAAATCTACTCTCGATGAAAGAGGTTGGGTTAATTATATTTTCAAGAAAATTAATTATTTTTAAAATAAATAATTAGAATGCATACACTAACGTTGTTTATCATCAACAACAATGTCTTTGGCGCATATGGCAAATAGTATGACAATATGTATGTTAATTTTATGCGAATTTTTTTTAAAGACAACCTTGTTCTGGGTGGGTCTCCCGACTTAATTTGTTGTTTCTTGATGAAGCGTAGTACTGATGTTGTACCCATTTTTCCCTGAAGTCTTCATTTCTAAACCAGTCTCTGCTTAATACTCCGAGCATTTTCCATAGAAAATTAAAACTACTAACAGTAAACGGATAACGATTGTATGGCCCTCTGTGGCGTGGAAGTTAGATGCTCGCCTATCGTTCCAAAAGGTACTTCTCGGTTCGCTCCCTCATAGAGCCATCGGATATTTTCCATACTGAACTAAGTGTAGGTGAGATCAAGTTCCTAGTGCTATCGGAGAACGACGATAAAACATAGATCCAATGTTCAAGTTGAGCATGTAAAAAGACTCTTGACATAGTACTGCTGTTGTACCCATTTTTTTCATGATGCCTTCATTTTTAAACGTCTCTTTTTGACACTCCAAGCATCCTAGGTAGATACTTCATCCCTGTCATGACTACCTTTCTTCTATCATTTGATGTTACCGTCCAGATCGTCATATTTATATAAATAGATGACTGTGACATAGCTGTCACAAATTGCTAGATGGTCAGTGCTGTTAAAGTGGGTTGCCGGTCACAGGGGCTAATCTCTGTGGGCGTCTGTAGCGTAGGCGGTAGAGAGCTCGATCACAACCCAAGAGTGCACGGCTAAACCCGGCGACAAGCAGTTATTTGAACATGACGGTTGCAGAGGCGGGACATCTGGCCTATGAGAGATAAAAATTCAGAACGACTGTTAATGTGTCCAATTTCTGCTCATGACAAGCTATTTGAAGATGAGATAGCAAATTTATTCCTGTGAATTGTTAAGAACTGTAAAAAATGTACCTCACCGTTCAGAAAGCAATGGCACACTAGTGAACGTATAAGGGGTGCCTAGAAAATCAATGACTCGTTTACTATGGTTGATGGAGGCGTACTGTAAAGGATATGCCACGTTTTTCATTTTCATACACGATCTACGCTTACACACACAGAATTGTGCAAACATACGCTGTATACAAATACGCACACATGCATAACAGATATGACCTACAATTGCACACATACACACACACAAATCACCATTATCATCAAATAGCTTGTCCTGATTAGAATTTTGCCACCCTAACAGTCTTCGGAATTTCTCTATATTATAGGTCAGATGTCCTGCACCTGCAACCGTCATGCTCAAACCATCAGTTACATCCTGAATCCATCTTATCCGTGGTCTTTCTCTTCTCCTCCGTGTCCGGATGCCTTCTTCCATAATGGTCTTCTCCAGCCTTTCGTTATGTATCCAAAATACTTCAATTTTCTCATTCTTATTTGTCACACACAAATACACACACATGCTCCCTCACACACATATCCAGGGAAACCAGCAGATCAGACAATATATACACACGCACACACAAATACTCCCTCACACACATCCAGGGAAGCCAGCAGATCAGTCAATATACACACTTTCCCTTAAGCACACACACTCACACACACAATGCTCCCTCCACATACACACACACACCCATTGGAACTAGTAGATCAGTCCATATATACATTTGCCCTTAAGTACACGCACTCACACAATTACACACAAAAATGCTCACTCACATCTAGTGAAACCAGCAGATCAGTCGATATATGGGACAATCAAAGTCTAGCGGCGCAAACCGCACAGAAAACTGGACGGCAGGCAAACCAAGTAGTCCAAAAAGACTGGTAACATGGGCAGATGACGCTCAACAACCCGGTTGTCTAAGGGCATCTACCCTAAAAGAAAATAGCAACCTGGTGCCCTGCAGGTCGGCTGGGGACAGCCCAAGGCTGACAGAGAGCGAACCCAGTAAACGCTGGCTAAAACCGGACACATCGCCGAAGGATAAGCACCAGAGCTCCAAATAGCGCTAAAGATGGGACAAAGCACATCCATGATAATGGTGCATGAATCAGATTTCCACATGAATAAGAGTTTTTATGGGGAAATTGTGTACATCAGTCTAAGCGGTGATCGAGATATATATATATATATATATATATATATATATATAGAGAGAGAGAGAGAGAGAGTCGATATATACACTCACCCTGAACCACACCGAAAAATAACATTAAAACAAATAAGAAAGGTACATAACAACAGTCTAATTATTTATATTTCTTGTGTTTTTAATTTCTTCGTTTCATACCTTGGTCGCGCAGATGCCCTCATCCCAGCCCAACGGTTCTAGAAACCTCTGCAACTGTATATTAACTATTGGCGTTTTATCCTTTTTTGTGGCCCAATAGTACACAACGATCTGAAGCAATGTTAGCGAGCATACCCACTGCAGAGCCTTCTTAATTGATACTCTCATTGTTCTGAAATTGATTGCAAAATCAATAAGATTAAGTACACAAAAGGAAGATATTACGATAATATATTATATTAATTATTAATATATTACTTGCAATAAAATGTAAGAACATCATAAGTGGAAAGATAGAGAAATTAAGTAATGGGGTTAACGATTTTATACAGGTGGAATATTAGCAGTTCTGGATACACCATTTCGCTAAAGGACTGATAGATGACTTATGATAAGGTTGTAGTAAACATCCTCTATATATATATGCTTTTGAATATAAGTGTTACAGAAGTGTCATCCGTATATCATGGACAGATAAGTGAACAAATGGATCTATCCAGAAAGAACACAAAATCAAAGAAAACGTACTGATGCTACAAATAAGAATGATAAAAATGAAATATTTCTGACATATATATAGACATGAAGGGTTGAGAAGAAGATTATAAAAGGGGCATCCGACATAGAGGAGAAGGAAGACCACGGAGAAGATGGATTCAGGATGCAACTGATGATTTGAACATGATGGTTGCAGAGGCAGGACATCTGGAATATGAGAGAGAGAAATTCAGAAAGACTGTTAAAGTTGCAAAGTTCTGCTCAGGACAAGCTATTTGATGATGAGATAGATACATTAGGGACAATGACTAATAGAAAAACACATTCCGATAATTAAAAGTAATGTGGCTCATATATACATACATACGGTAACGCAGAGGGCTAGAGGAGTAAACTTTGACCAACAATCCAGAGGAGGGACCCTAAGGCAGTTGATGGTTAAGTGTGTATTCCTTTCCACCTTCTGGCATCTCCTGTAAACCCTGCTTGATTCCAAACGTATAGACTTTGTCTTTCCTTTGGATGAAACAGTAGGGTAGAGAGGGGGTTTGTGCAAAATGGGCAAGGCACATTCTCCATATCAGCTAGGCACAAAGAGAGATGAACTTATCACATACCAAAACAAATGTTGTTCTGTGAACTTTCGGAGGAAGAGGCACCAGGGCAGACCACTGCTCAGATATAAAGATGTCTGCAAAGCCTCAATGAAAAACTTTTCTATAGGTTCCAACACATGGGAAATACTAGCTGATGACAGAGTTGTGTGGAAAGCCAAATTACGAAAGAGCGCAGTCTTTTGAGAAGAGACTTAGGGATGAGCTGAACGACAAGAGGGAAAAGTGAAAACTCAGAAGTTGTCACAGTAAAACACTTGCCAATTGACCGTCTGTACAGACGAAAAAGGCCATATATATAATCCTATGTTTTTAAATTATGCTACAAATTGTCAAAGCAGTACAAGCTTTTAGAAGTCTAAAGAAAATGGGCTGATTGATTGATTGATTGATTGATTGATTGATAGGGCCATCATCCTTACACTTCGATGAGTAACCATGTGTTCTCCGATCTCTTTCTTACACATGGCGATCTCATCTGCAGTGCACGAACTCCGTAGCACCGGGCTGGTGCCAATGTAATTTTGAAGATGGTAAAGATATTTTTGTAGGAATTTTATTTTTAATCATTTATAATGAATTTTCACAGGCAGCGGCTTTTCAGTCTGCTTTTTTCGAGTTTCAACTGCCACGGGTTCTTTTACGTGCTCAAATTGAACACGAGACCTACGTTTTATCCCCCATTTCCGATAGAACTAGAAACTCGATCTCACCTACACTGAGATCAGGGAGCTCTTTAAAAATATTGAGATGGTTCCACGAAGAAGCCAACCTGGTACATTTGGCACGAGAGACAAGCACCTAAACTACGCTGGAGACCCATGAAAAGGAGATATGCAATTGTAAGTTAAATCATTTTAAAACTAAATTACAAATTGTCAATTCCAGTGTTGTTTCAATCTGAACATATACAAGCGAGCGTTAGAGAAAATAACAAATGATATAGAAAGTAAGTTTAATGCATTTAAAAATAGACGACTGCGGAAAACAATAAGCATAAAATGAGACGAATTTAGTAGAAGCGATAAAATCAGAGAAATGTTTGATTAACCACTAGTAACATCTGTTATAACATAATAACCCAAGTGTACCTGGTTCAAACCTGACCCCAACTACACCACATGACCTCACATTCCAGTATTGTTGTATATAGACGAATTCATTTTAAAATCAACAGAAAATGCTAAATGGAAGTTATATTATGCAACAAGTTAAGTTTAAAAATAAGGAATATCAATATTATGAATATTGTTCTCCAATAAATAACCATAGACTCACAGAATTGAGTAAAATTGCAAAAAGCTTGCAGTGTTCTATCAAACATCTAAATTTTCCAGCCCCCTTTTCTGATCTAGGTCAGGGAACCCCCAGTCAGTTGTCTGGCTTAGTTATATAGAGTGGGCTGTGTTCAAACCCCGCATTCTCGCTGCTACAGTCAGATCATCACAAAGTCCTTCTCATGGCTACATCCAAATCACCACAAGTCCTTCTCATGTCTACATCCAGATGAACACCAAAGGTCCTTCTCAGGGCTACATCCAGATCTGCACAAAGTCCTCATGGCTACATCCAGATCAATACCAAAAGTCATTCTCATGGCTACATCCAAATCACCACAAGTCCTTCTCATGTCTACATCCAGATCAACACCAAAGGTCCTTCTCAGGGCTACATCCAGATCTGCACAAAGTCCTCATGGCTACACCCAGATCAACACCAAAAGTCACGAGGATACCACACACATACCAGAACACAACACTCAACAAACAATACTTTTTTAGGACTAGTCTCATGCCACATATCCACACCAAGAAAAAAAGACCAATACGTTCTGATATCACCAAAAAAAGACATCCATTTTAGGTTGACATGGCGTGCTTTGCGTTACATAGAGGCTTAATCAATCACTTAACAAACAAGCAAACAATGAGACCCACTTTTTCTCCTATTACATCAATCAGTATCTAGTGTATGCCCTCTGACAATATGCAGGATACGCCCACTGTAACAGCACAATATAATCACTAATGAACAGGATACTACTTGACGCGATCTACCTAGTAAACACTGTTTGTTGTTTGTTTGTCATATGTTGTAAGACTGGTTAAAACTTCTATGGGTAAGCAAGTCAATGAAAACAAAATGAAAATCGTGGCATATTCTTTAGAGGACGTAGCCATCAACAACATTAAACGAGTCGTCGATTTTCTAGGCACCACTTATACGTTCAGTAGTTTGCCATTGCTTTCTGGGCGGTGAGATCTATTTTTATCGTTCGTAAAAATAAAAAGGAACTAATTTGCTTCCAAACATGTCCGCCGTGGAGTTTGAACCAGGTACGCTTGGGTTGTGATCGAGCTTACTACCGCTTAAGCTACAGATGCTCACAAGTCATAAGCAAGTTAATACAGCTCTTAACCCTTTCGCTGCTACATACTGTCCGAAGGCTGAGCTAAAATAGCTACTCTTTGTTTCTAAGTCACAAACGTGAAGGTACGCCTATAGCAGTGACAGTAGAAATGTATAACGTGTTAACACGTCTTTAGCCCACAGAGGAGAGATAATAACAGACGTGTTAATGCATCTTTAGAAGTGAATGGGGAAAACGTATATATACGTCTTTAGCAGCTAAAGGGTTAAAATAAACAATGTGTCATGGCCATGACACCGGACAAAGGTGAACATCACGATGATGTTCTCAGCACTTTGATATCAGATGGTATATTTATTATTCAATTATTTCTGAAGAATATCACCTTTCAATCATAGTAGTAATAATAATAGTTCAGCTCGTACCGTTATTCATTATATAGGGCCTACAAGTAATTGCTCCATACCGCTCTGTCCTGGGCAACTCGCTCAATTTCTTCCATGGAATTGAGACCGATATTTCTTGCCTATTTCCGCAAAGTTCGTTTCAGGGTCAGCCTAAGGCGTCCTCTCTTACTTGAACCCTTTGTCTCACACTTCAGTGCCTGCTTTGGTATTCTTTAATCATTTCTTCTCAAGGTATGTACAACATACATCCATCTTTCAATCATACAAATCGAGAATTTTGTGTTAATAATTTCAGTTATCATATATCCTTCTTTTTCAGCCTTCGCCCCTAGGCACGCCTGTATGGCGAGGAACACTGTTAACAAGAAAAGCAAGTCTTCACGCAAAATCTGTCAGAAGCGCAATACTAGACGCTAGTAGTATGACTACGCCTGACTTCAAAGCGAATAAATGAAGAAGAAGATATGCAAGCACATACTCATTAACATATATAAATATGGTTTAATTCCATCATAAAACTATGGCGACATATGTAAGTAAAAAAGCAAAGGAACCGTTTTTCATACCTCGAGGTATAATGGGTAAAACGGTGTTAGGCCTGTATTTTTCATTGACCTTATGCACACCATGGGTGATGTGGTTAACATTCTGTCAACCGCTATTACTTCCTAGCACTGTTCCTGTTTATCCAATTGAGGCTGTGTCGACCTGAAAGCCGTTACTATTGGAAACATATTCCACGCCCCCTCTGGAGTTGAACACTCCGAAAAAGCGAGTTCCCTAACAACTAAGCTACTGCAGCTCTTGGGGCGGTATATGTTTTTCTTTCTTTCTTTTCTCCAATCCTGGTTTGCATCACAGCGTCAGGAGAAGAGATTTCCGCCCGAGTGGTTACCGGGGCCCAAATAAATTTGTGGTGTAAAGAATAGAACCACTGTTACCTGTCACGGATGTCGTAAGAGGCGAGTAAGGAGGTTTGACTGAAATTGGATGCATGTGTCCTAAACGTGTAGAAGTCTATGCGTTTAGGGGCCTACAAACCAATGTGCAACGTATACACGTTCTTGGCAAAGATCAAACATTTCACAAAGAGTGATTAAAATTGGTGGTAAAGAACAAACGCAAAGAAGAAGAGAAGAGATTTCATGAACTAGCCCTAGTGTGCGCTTGATAAATAGTCTCTTTCGTCGCCTCTGTTATCTCTGAGGTCCATCTTTTGCGTGACCGGCCTTTTGCTTTGTATCCATTGCATCGGAGCAACATTGCTATTTGAAGTGCACTGTTTGGTGCATGTACAAAAAGAGCAACCAAAATTGACAGGTTACAGATATCAACACCTATCATGACTCAGCGACGTTGTCATAATCGTTTGCGGATGACATTACAACGAGTCTTCTTGCAGCACACCTACGCCAAAGCATATATATTCTTTTAATCGTAAACCAAACCCCCTTTTTTAGTTATTGATTACAGAAGCGATGTTAAAACCACTACGATTAGGCCAATAAATCTCAGACCCACCAGTGGCGAGAGAGAGAGAGAGAGAGAGAGAGAGAGAGAGAGAGAGAGAGAGACCCCACTAGTAAATACTTAAGTCTAGATTAGTTTATACTTAGCTTCTACATAAGAAGTTGCCTATTTTTTCCATTCTTATCAACCAAGTGCATTTTTAAGAAGTTGTGTGTTTTGTGCAGTACAATGGCAGGTGGCGAGCCATTTATGTGGAAAGGGAACTGAGCCATATGGGGTCAAACTCTGAGTCCTTTCGTTTTAATTCACCCTAATTAAAGGGAGACCGGTGTTGCCTTAGGTTCCCTGGGAGTTTCCAGGAGATGTCCATTAATTCCCAAAGGCAAAAATTTACATGAGGTATATTCCATTAACATTTTTAGGGTTTTGTTCGGAAAAAACCCCAAAAACGCTACTCGTATTGTCACGTAAAAATGCTGACATTTTAAGGTAATTCAGGATTTACGTCTTCAGTGATGATCAGTAATCAATTGATTTATTACTTTCAGACTTTTCTGTCATCAACTACAGCCAACTCTAGATAACTAGAGATTCAAGATTAGTAGAATAGTTCAAGCGAAATCAGCTTTTACAAAATTAAAAACTCTATGCGTGAATTTGCTACAAATGACACTGCGGAAACGAATACTCTAGTGGTAAATTGAATCAATACTTATGTACGACAGAAAATTATGGACTCAATAAGATTCATGAAAGCTGCAGAGGTGGGTTTTACAGAAGAATGGTGAAAGCTTCATGGACAGCGAAAAAAAACAATTGATGAGGTTTTAAAACAGGCCTGCAAACAAAGAAACCTTATCATGAGAATAAGAATCAGACAATCGAGGTTCTTCGGGCACATAATTAGAACTTTTGGTGACAACAGGTAAAGGAAGGAGAGATCGTGGAAGACAGAGGAGAAGATGTTGGATGGTCTGACATCGTGGTTCGACAAAAGATCGACGTCAGAATGATTACCTGCACTAAGGAGAGAGAGTTGTGGAGAGACACGATCGCCTACGCCGGCAAGCATGGCACTTGATTGATTGAACATTACCCTCAAACACTCACTGAGTACTTGCGTGCTCAGTACGTACTGAGTACAGTAATAACCGTAAGCTAACAAATTGCAATGTTTCAATAGACCTCTAAACCGCTAATTAGCTGCAAAGAAAATTTAAAAATCACACGAAATTAATTGTTATTACTAAACAAAAATGTTTCTTGAAAAAAAACCTAAAATACTTACAAACAGATGCAAGAAATGGCAGCTAGAAATCTCAGAAATAACTGACACTTTCAAAACTTTCCGGATAACAGTAAGTAACTTTCCGTTACTTTTAGTGCGCACTTAAAGCAATTACAGTTTTTCTCTTCATTTGCAAAAAATATGAGCAATCATGTGCGCATCACTGGCGTACATTTAGTGGGGGTCTGGTTATATAATGAAATTATCATAATCGTTGTTGGTTTTTTGTAGCTGTTTCGTAAGGTGAAGGATGTTAGAGACATTTACCGTATAGTGACGTTGGTGATATGTTAAGTCTATTTTCTATTCCCAGGTGGAAGATGTAGTTGACTGTCCACTCTTGCCGTTAAGCGTAGAGATGGGAGCTTTAATTTGCGTTCTAGGGCTAGATGAGTCGCCCTTGTTGTGTTGTATCCGTGTTTATGTAGATTGGTCTTCATATTGTCTATCCATCTTTTCTTGGTCTTCCCTTAGCTCTAGTACCCGATCTATGATGTGTTAAGTTCCGACGTTAAGTCTAATCTTCTTTCTTTTGTCCTTCTCTGCTTTTTTGCAGCTAGGCGTAGCAGGTTTAACTGATGATTCATTTCCGAGATAATGCACGCTCGGTCGCTTGATATGGTGTGGTATTGTGGAGTTTTAAGATGTCTGTAACTCCATCAACCCATCTTTTCTTGGTCTGCCCTTCCCCTTGATGATTCCATTTTCAGGTTGTACGCTCTTGAAACTGGTGTATTCGGGTTCATTCTGACCAAGTGGCCAAACCATTTGAGTCTCTGTTTTTCAATAAATCTAATAGCAGGTGTTGTTCCGACTGTTCTTCTAATTTCCTCATTTCTTATATGGTCTCTTCTTGTTTTATTTACTGCTTTCCTCAGGCATCTCATTTCGCATGTGGTAATTTTCCTTTCTTGTTCTTTTGTCAGTGCCCATGTTTGGCTCTGGTAGCACAGTGTTTGTATAAAGATTGAATTTATAATATGTCTTTTAGTCACTACTGGAATAGCTGGGTGTTTCAAAATTGGGGTAAGCTGGTATGTAATGTTGTTGGCTTGCTGGATTCTAGTTTCGATCTCTCTGTCCAGTCTACTATCAGATGTGAAGATACTTCCAAGGTATTTGAATTCTCTCACCTGCTTTAGCGTTTGGTCAATTATTTGTATGTTGATATCTTTATATTCTCTGCTTATAGTCAATAAAGTCTAATAAACAAAATAAATAGATGTGCAGACTTTTGGTTATGTGTTACTGAACTGACATCACAGCACTCCGGGCAGATCTATAGGTGATCAATCTCCATCAAAAGTTGTCTAATGTTATGCCTACTGATGGTTCCTGTGGATCGCTGGTTAAACATTCACCACTGTCTGCCCCTCAAGCAACCAGTTCTACTTGTACAATGTGTAATTCCAAATTCTTAAAGCGCTGGATTGATACACCGTCAGTTTCAGTATCCTCATAAACCAGTAGATCGCCAAGAGACCGAAGAACATCCCTCTCATTCATTCTAAACTACCCAACAATTGATGCTTTCGTTGCAAGCTTGTCCGCTAGCTCGTTGCCACGAACACCCGCATGACCAAGACAGTAGATCCACCTGTGTTTCTGGAGGTTGGAAACATCTATAGACGGCATCCACTCATCCTGCAACTCGCCGTTCTGGAACTCAAGCATTGATTGAGAGTCAGTAGCAACAACCACTGCAGTAAATGGCGTCTCAGAGAGCTAATGGAGGAAGCAGTAATGGCCTCAACCTCCATCCTCATACTGGAAGTAGTTGTCCACTTCGTACTGCAACAACCCTACCATGTGCGCTACCAAACATCTACCAGTCTGACTTCTCACCATGATGCACAGACCCATCCATATAAACAACATTATCATCACTTGCATTACCTTCTAAGCTGCTTAATTGCGAGTTCATCCTTCATGTTGCCCCAATTTCTACATTCTCTTCCAAGAGTAATGATACCGTTGCGGTAGTTGTTCATGCAAGCATCTATTAGGATCCATTCTTCTCCTTCTAGTAAAGTTGCAACTGTGATCACCTGGCTTATTGTTCTCTCACTCTGGTACATACTTTTTCTCTCATCTGTACTACTTATTGTTCCTTCACCGGAACTTGTCATCAACATCAAGTAGCTTGTCCCTTCCGGAACTTGTCTCCCATGACAGTAGCCCTGCAAAACTCTCTGTTCTGTGCAAGATGACCGGCGACAGCAGCAGTCATTCTCAGATCGTCGATAACATATTGCACCCATCGTCTTCTATGTCTTCCTCTCATTCTTCTTCCAGCCTCATTCCTCCAAAATTATCTTCTCTAGGCACTCATGTCGTTTGATATATATACTTTTACAGTAAATTGTCAACTTCTAGTGATGGAAGTTCAGGTAAAGAAATTAGGTCAAGGCTTGAAATGTCTGCAGCTGCAATGTCCAGGATAAACGTGATTGGAAAAAGTGACATAAATTTGTCAGTATAGATCAATCCAAATCAATCGCTTGCACTATTGATTCTTGTGTATAAATGAGATAGCCATACATAAATATATGGAAAGAAGAATTCAGGAGTCTAACATTTTTTTCTCTTTTCTCTATTCCTGTTTTCCCTCACAGAGTCAGGATGGGGAAAACATTTCTAGAACTTGCTTTCGCATGCGCTTCATAAATATATTTTACATCTGTTAGCTCTGAGAACCACCTTTTGCATCGGGCGATCCTTTTGCTTTGTATCCACTGTATAGGAGTAACGTTGCTCTTTGAGTCGCACTGTCTGTTAGTAATCTGCTTATGTGGTGAAACCATTTAATTTGTTGTTTCTTGATGAAGCTCAGTATTGATGTTGCACCCCCTTTTTGCTTGCGGTCTTCGTTTATAAACCGGTCTTTCCTTGATACTCTCAGAACTTGATACTCCCAGCATGATACTCCAGCATGATACTCCACATGATACTCCTAGCACTGATACTTCAGCACTTGATACCCAGCACTAGATACTCCTAGCACTTGATACCAGCACTTGATCTCCTAAAAACAATTCTTGATGGAACAGTCGATGATGACATAAGGCTATTTAATCAATGTTCTGTATGGAAGTAAAACGTGGACCACATACACCAGACAAGAGCATCGCTGTAACACCTTCCACAATGCGCTGTCTCAGGCGAATATACAACATCCGATGGCAGGACCGTATCTCCAATAGAAATCAAGGACATTGCTGGTATTTCAAGCATGCACATCTTGCTAAGTCAACCAGGTCTCAGATGGCTGGGACACGTGTGCCGTATAAGTGATGGGATAATTCCAAAGGTCATTATATATGGTCAACCAGAGCCAACTATAAACTACTGGGCCTTCGGCTCAGGTAAGAATTGTGGGAAATCAGACCCCAACTACACCACGTGACCTCGCATTCCAGTATTGGTGTATATAGATGAATTCATTTTAAAATCAACACAAAATGCTAACTCGAAGTCATATTATGCAACAAGTTAAGTTTAACAATAAGGAATATCAATATTATAAATATTTTCACCAATAAATAACCATAGACTCACAGAATTTAGTAAAATTGCAAAAAAGCGTGCAGTGTTATATCAAACATCTGTAATTTCCAGATCCCTTTTCTTATCTAGGTCAGGAATACCCGGCCAGTTGTCTGGCCTGTGCTAGAGCCTGGCTGTGGGTCAACTCGCAACTGGTGTCCATCACAGCACGAGAGCTCATTACTACGCTTCATTGAACACCTGAAAGCGTGATCTAACTTCATGCGGCCTACAAAATTGAAAGAGCTTGGCCAAAGACAGGCAAGCATGACGAGCGGCAGAGAGGGATGACTCAAAAAGAAAAGAAAAACACCATCATATAAGTAGGCAAAATAGAGCGCAGAGAGATCATCCTACATATCGGCTCCAGTCTCCAGTTTCACATGCAGCAACTGCATCTTCTTCTTCGAACAGTCCATATCGACCACTTGTTAACCACTCTGTGTGATTTGTATATGATCTGAGCATAAGAGCGATTGTACGTTGTGCCAATATGCGCCTACAAGTAGGCCAGCACATCCGATTTCTGCGATGCTTTTTATTTACTAGGGTAGCTTTCCTAGGTACTACATCAGTCGCCTCTTACGACATGCCTTGTAGGCTGCAGTAGTACTAACTATTCTTTGCTTCATTTGCGGGCCCGGCCTCACACGGCGAAAAGCAACTGTGTCAAAATATGGCATTACAGACACAACAGACGATGTGATTCAGCACAGAACAAACTACTAACGCAAAACTTATTGTCTGCCGAGACAAAAGGCCAATGGATGATATTAAAGATGAAAGAATGTTTAGGTAATCTGTTTTCTATCTTGAGAAGACGGTAACTGGAAGACTAGAACATATTTCTGTTTATCTTGAGAAGATGGTGACTGGAAGACTAGAACATATTTCTGTTTATCTTGAGAAGATGGTGACTGGAAGACTAGAACATATTTCTGTTTATCTTGAGAAGATGGTGACTGGAAGACTAGAACATATTTCTGTTTATCTTGAGAAGATGTGAATGGAAAACTAGAAACATATTTCTGTTTATCTTGAGAAGATGGTGACTGGAAGACTAGAACATATTTCTGTTTATCTTGAGAAGATTGTGACTGGGAGACTAGAACATATTTCTGTTTATCTTGAGAAGATGGTGACTGGAAGACTAGAACATTTTCTGTTTATCTTGAGAAGATGGTGACTGGAAGACTAGAACATATTTCTGTTTATCTTGAGAAGATGGTGACTGGAAGACTAGAACATATTTCTGTTTATCTTGAGAAGACGATAACTGGAAGACTAGAACATATTTCTGTTTATCTTGAGAAGATGGTAACTGGAAGACTAGAACTATTTCTGTTTATCTTGAGAAGAGGTACTGGAAGACTAGAACATATTTCTGTTTATCTTGAGAGAGTAACTGGAAGACTAGAACATATTTCTGTTTATCTTGAGAAGACGATAACTGGAAGACTAGAACATATTTCTGTTTATCTTGAGAAGAAGGTAACTGGAAGACTAGAACATATTTCTGTTTATCTTGAGAAGAAGGTAACTGGAGGACTAGAACATATTTCTGTTTTGAGAAGAAAGGAACAGAATGGTTTGAAAATCTATATATCATTTTAAGTAGGAAAGTTGGATGCCAGGTTAGAGTGTGTTTCTGTTCAGGTGACAAATAATACAAATATTTTTTAAAAAGCTATATCGTGCTTGCTGATACAATTTTCTAGCAGTGCATTTATACGAAACAATGCATTGAGCTTATCATGTTTACACATTAGGTGTCAAGAAATGAGCAATGTTCAACACAATCTTTCTCCTCACATTTGCTATCAGTGTCAAACCACTGATATCAAATGATAGAAGAAAACTAGTCACGACAGAGATTACGTAGTCTACGTAGAATGTTGGGGTAACAAGAAAAGACCGGATGAGACATGAAGACATCGGGGAAAAAGTGGTTACGTCAGTACTGAACTTCATCAAAGAAAAAACAAATTAAATCGTTCGGCCACAAAAGCAGATTACCAACAGATAGTGCATCTCAACATGAAAATAAATATAATAAAGACAGAGACAATGGCAATAAGTAGACAAGCAGAAAAAAAAGAAAGAAAAAGAAAGGAACCCTTTCATACCTCGTGGTATATGGGTCAATACAGTGTTAGGCCTGTATTTTCATTGACCGTCGGCACATGATGGGTGATGTGGTCAGCATCACGCCGGCCGCCTTTACTTTCCCAGAGCATGTCTGGTACCCAGTTGAGGCTGGGTCGACCTGAGAGCCGTCGCGGTCGGGAAAATTCCACGCGCATTGCGGGAGCTGAACCCAGACCACCAGCCATGCGAAGCGAGTTCACTAACAACTACGCTACAACGGCTCTCAAGACAAGCAGAAACCCTTACAATAAAACTCCAGAACGTAGACATAAAACAAACCAATGAAGCCAAAGACTTAGAAGCAATTTTCACAGCAGATGGACGTATCGATAGCGAAATCAGCAATCGTTGCACAAAAGCTAACCAAGTACTGGGACAGTTAACACCACTTTGTCACATAAAGAGATACCGCTAACAACTAAAGCAAATCTCATAAGAACGATTTTCTGGCCAACACTATGTTACCAGTGTCAAACATGGCCAATAACAGCAGCTAATGAGCGGAAATCATAACGACAGAGATAAGGTGTCTTAGAAGAGCTGCAGGTGTGACAATAAGAGACAAAATTAGAAATGAAGAAATCAGATGAAGACTTGATATGAAACCAGTCATGCAATTCATAAAAGAACAACAGATTAAAAGATTTGGACACCTGACAAGAATGCTCTGGTATCGCCTACCACAGAGAAGCACACAGAAAAAGTATAATGAGTACAAGGCAAGAGGAGGACCATGCAAAAGATGGAGCGACGACATCAAGAACAGCCTTACGAACATGAATATCAGCTTACAAAGTGCCTTAAAATAAGCACACACAAGATCACTACGCCCCCTCCCCCAACACTCATATGAGAAGAAAATGGTGGAAGAGAAGAAGCAGAAGTGCACCACAAAGAGCAATGTGGCTCGGATACAATGGATACAGAGCAAAAGGCCAGCCACTCAAAAGGTAGATCTCAGAGATAACAGAGGCGACGAAAGACACTATTTATAAAGCGCACACAAAGGCTCGTTCTAGAAATCTCTTCTTATCCTGACGCTGCGAGGCATAATATGGTTAGAGAAAAGAAAGATAAAGAACACCAAGTGTCTCTAGCACGCGATGTCAACAACGTACGGTATCCATGTGGTGCAGGGACCCTCAAGGCAAGCAAATAATAGTACCACTACGAGCTACAAGGCATGTCGTAAGAGGCGACTTATGTAGGAAGCTACCTAGTAAATAAAAGCATCGCAGAAATCGGATGTGCTTACCTACCTGTAGGCGCATAACTTTCACAACGTACACTCGCTCTTATGCTCAGATCACACACAAATCACACTGAGTGATTAACAAGTGGTCGATGTGGATCATTGGAAGAAAAAGAAGACACGAAACAATACATTGCGCTTATTATGTTTAAACACCAGGTGTCTGGAACGTGATGTTAACAATGTACTAAAACACTGAAACAAAAATGCATGCGGATTGTGTTTGCAAATTACCGGAAACTTTCGAATAGTGAAACACGTACAAACAAAGTACTATAGTTTTACAAAATACAGAAACAGTGACGATAAACAGCAACGTTTCGACCAACAAGGCCTTTATCAAGCAAACGAACAAACAGGATTGACAAATAAAATGAAACACAAATGGACGACCAAATACAAACGTATCTAAGGAAAATCTGAATAAAAACGAATAACGAAATAAATGTAACACAAAAACTAGAAATAGAACGGAAAAGAAACAATGAAACATCTAGTAAATATATAACTTGAATACATGCAACATATACCCATATAGATTACAAAGCATGGGAAGAGAAAGTACTAAGAAGCATAAGAATGTAATACATGCAACATATACCCATATAGATTACAAAGCATGGGAAGAGAAAGTACTAAGAAGCATAAGAATGTAATACGTTGAGCCCGCGTGGTCGCAAGGTACCATACAAAGAAATCAACCGATTCTCCAGAGCAAATCGACTACGATCATCAGAGGAACATGATCGGATGGCTGTGACCTGGACATCGCAAGCTCCTGAATGGCCAGTATCATTGAAATGGGTAGCTACAGGGTCACAGAGCATTGGCGTATATCGCGCAAGTGTTGGGCGAATCGGTCACTGAGTCTCCTGCCGGTTTCCCAATATAGGCCTTGTTGCACCGCTTGCAGATAATGGCATAGATAATATTACGGACTCGCACGTGAAACTGTCTTCAACAACGAACGTGGCTTTTGGAAAAGACACTGTGCGGGTCTGTATTACATAAGCACAAGTATTGCAGCGCCGACGGCCACACTGGATGGTGCCAAAATGACTCTGGATATTGGGCTTGAGGCGACTGTGAACCAACATATCCTTAAGGCTTCTGTCCCGTCTGTACGCCACCAAAGGATAGTGTTGGAAGATTGAACGTGTCTCAGGATCAGACTGAAGAATGGAGAGATGACGGAATAAGACTTTCTTCACAAGGAACTATGAGGGTGGAAAGTTAAGACAAGTTTCACCCTGTCAGAATTGGAAGTTCTATGCTGGTTAGAGAGAGCCTCCTGGCGAGAAATTTGCTGAACGCGCCGCATAGCAGAAGCAAGCACCTTATCCGGGTATAAGCGCTTACGAAAGAAATCCAGCATCTCGTGAGCTTTATCGAGAAAATCGTCGTCCTCGCTACCGAGGCACATTTCTCGCCAGGAGGCTCTCTCTAACCAGCATAGAACTTCCAATTCTGACATAGTTCCCGTGTGAAGAAAGTCTTATTCCGTCATCTCTCCATTCTTCAGTCTGATCCTGAGACACGTTCAATCTTCCAACACTATCCTTTGGTGGCGTACAGACGGGACAGAAGCCTTAAGGATATGTTGGTTCACAGTCGCCTCAAGCCCAATATCCAGAGTCATTTTGGCACCATCCAGTGTGGCCGTCGGTGCTGCAATACTTGTGCTTATGTAATACAGACCCGCACGGTGTCTTTCCAAAAGCCACGTTCGTTGTTGAAGACAGTTTCACGTGCGAGTCCGTAATATTATCTATGCCATTATCTGCAAGCGGTGCAACAAGGCCTATATTGGGGAAACCGGCAGGAGACTCAGTGACCGATTCGCCCAACACTTGCGCGATATACGCCAATGCTCTGTGACCCTGTAGCTACCCATTTCAATGATACTGGCCATTCAGGAGCTTGCGATGTCCAGGTCACAGCCATCCGATCATGTTCCTCTGATGATCGTAGTCGATTTGCTCTGGAGAATCGGTTGATTCTTTGTATGGTACCTTGCGACCACGCGGCTCAACGTATTACATTCTTATGCTTCTTAGTACTTTCTCTTCCCATGCTTTGTAATCTATATGGGTATATGTTGCATGTATTACATTCTTATGCTTCTTAGTACTTTCTCTTCCCATGCTTGTAATCTATATGGGTATATGTTGCATGTATTCAAGTTATATATTTACTAGATGTTTCATTGTTTCTTTTCCGTTCTATTTCTAGTTTTTGTGTTACATTTATTTCGTTATTCGTTTTTATTCAGATTTTCCTTAGATACGTTTGTATTTGGTCGTCCATTTGTGTTTCATTTTTATTTGTCAATCCTGTTTGTTCGTTTGCTTGATAAAGGCCTTGTTGGTCGAAACGTTGCTGTTTATCGTCACTGTTTCTGTATTTTGTAAAACTATAGTACTTTGTTTGTACGTGTTTCACTATTTACCAAGTTTTACTGCAGTTTTCCCCCTATTTCGGGAAACTTTCGAACAAGATTACTGAAATTAACACTTCAATTCTTTTTATAAATCCTGCATTCCAGTGTAAATATATATCCATAAGGCATTGAATAATGTAAAAAATAATACTTAATACTAACACAGAACTTACCAGGAGAAATGAAATGGTAGGAATTAAAAATCCAAGATTATATGCTGCTTTGCGACGTAACGTACTATTAGGACATAGTCCGTGTCAAAAGACAATCTATTGAATCCTAGTAAAACGCGAGGAGGTCATGACTGAATTCAAATCTACAGCAAGCTATACAGAACAGCTTATAAATAGATGTTCAATTGTCGTGTTAATACTTAAGTCTAAAAATATTGATTGATAATGATGGTTAATCAAAAAGTTTTTTTAATCGGATGATCGATCTAGTTCCTACACATGCATGAAGACAGATCGATATGATGTCTTTTTCTACTGTTCCACCATTTACTCTTTATAAAAGTGTTTGGGGGCGCGGTTAGTGATCTTGTGTGATCTTGTTCTAATGCACTTTATAAGCTGATATTCATTTTCTTAAGGCGGTTCTTGATGCCGTCGTCCATCTTTTACGTGGTCTTCCTCTTGCTATGTACTCGTTATACTTCTTATACTACGTGTGGCTCTCTGTGGTAGACGATACCAGAGCATTCTTGTTAGATATCCAAATCATTTAATCTGTTGTTCTTTTACGAACTGCGTGACTGGTTTCACATTCAGTCTTCTTCTGATTTCTTCAATTCTAATTTTGTCTCTTATTGTCACACCTGCAGCTCTTCTAAGACACCTCATCTCTGTCGTTATGATTTTCCACTCATTAGCTGCTGTTATTGGCCATGTTTGACACTAGTAACATAGTGTTGGCCAGAAAATCGTTCTTATATGACTTGCTTTAGTTTTTAGTTGTATCTCTTTGTGTGACAACAGTCGATACGCTGTGCCAGATGTAAAACTGGAGATGAGAATTTAATGCATTCTGGGAACAACAGATGTCGGAAAGCTATTTTTAGGGATCCAGGTGGCGTAGAAGCTATGTGCTCGTCTCTCGTGCCAAAGGTAGCAGGTTTGCTCCCTTGTGGAGCCATCTGGATATTTTTCCAGAGATCTCATTGTAGGTGAGATCGAGTTCCTAGTACTATCGGAGACGGACGATAAAACGTCACTCAGCCCATGAAACATCCACAAATTAAACACAACAAAAATGTTTGCGGATAAAAGAAAATATATTACCAATGCTATTTGCAATGCATTGCCAGAAATCTGTCATGGAGTATATTAATTTGAATACAGCTTGAAGCACTAACTCTCACTATTCCTGATATTAGATAGCATTTGGGAATCTATGTGGTTAATATTGAGGTGGATCCCATAGGGTTAGATTACAATGTGATCTTCTTTCTTTGTCGTCACACTGCTACCGGGTTGTTGCCCAGTGTCGCGGTTTTCTGTTTTTGTCTTGCGCTTTTGTCTTACAATGTGATAACATCCTAAATTAACCTTTTTTACTTTTACTGTCGTTACTGCCATTGTTACAGCTTCTTAGGACAGTGTAGAACAAGGGGATGGCAGTGTAGAACAAGGGGATGGCAGTGTAGAACAAGGGGACGGCAGTGTAGAACAAGGGGATGGCAGTGTAGAACAAGGGGACGGCAGTGTAGAACAAGGGGACGGCAGTGTAGAACAAGGGGATGGCAGTGTAGAACAAGGGGACGGCAGTGTAGAACAAGGGGACGACAGTGTAGAACAAGGGGATGGCAGTGTAGAACAAGGGAACGGCAGTGTAGAACAAGGGGATGGCAGTGTAGAACAAGGGATGGCAGTAGAACAAGGGACGACAGTGTAGAACAAGGGGATGACAGTGTAGAACAATGGGACGACAGTGTAGAACAAGGGGACGACAGTGTAGAACAAGGGGACGACAGTGTAGAACAAGGGGATGACAGTGTAGAACAATGGGACGACAGTGTAGAACAAGGGGACGACAGTGTAGAACAAGGGGACGGCAGTGTAGAACAAGGGGACGGCAGTGTAGAACAAGGGGATGGCAGTGTAGAACAAGGGGACGACAGTGTAGGACAAGGGGATGGTAGTGTAGGACAAGGGGACGACAGTGTAGAACAAGGGGATGGTAGTGTAGGACAAGGGGATGGCAGTGTAGGACAAGGGGATGGTAGTGTAGAACAAGGGGACAGCAGTGTAGAACAAGGGGACAGCAGTGTAGAACAAGGGGATGGCAGCCTGCTAGCACAGTCGCCGTGAAACTGTTCAGGCTAGGATTGTTTTCTTTTATGTCCTGGACAGAAAAAAAATCATTGGTTTTTACCGTAGATTGAGCACGGTTCGCCTGCATGGGAGCCGCCCTCTAATTCATTAGTCTAAACAAAATTAACTAAAGAAAATAAATAATGACAACTTGAAATTATTTCCGACAATTTAAATTTAACATGGCATAGACAAAGGTCGACATTAGAAGCAAGATAAACACATGTGTAGTACTAAGGTAGTCTGTTTGTACTATTTAATACCTACACAGTCAGAATCAAATAAAGTGAACAGTAGCCTTCGTCTAGTGGGACATGATAAAGGAAGCAACACTAATAGCAATGTCAACAGTTCAATTTTAATATGGCTTGAAATTAAAAGTGCACAATGAACTTGCTACCAAATAAGGAACAAATGAGCAAAGATTGCAAGCCACACAACACTTTGTATAGTTCGTATCAGATTTCTAACCTTGAATCTAATCTGAATAGAGAGATATGGGACTAAAGATTGTCACAGTTAGACTTGGAGTCGGTGAAAATGAACACGTTTAAACTAACAGCTGGAAAATATGTTTTACGATGTTTCCAAAGTTTGAAATACATACTATCAATACGAGGTTTCCAAAGTTTGAAATACATACTATCAATTGTAAATTTACAAATACATACTATAAATTGTAAATTTACAAATACTGAGAACAATGACATAACAAATTACTTACAAATAATGTTGGGTCTGTTTAAGTCCCAACCCGTTCCACTTGTAAAATATAGCGGGTAAATGTCAGATGCAGGGTTGCCAACTAGAAATTGAGAAAATCGGCCAAACACTGGCAGAAAGGCCAAAAACAGGCCAGAAGAAAAGCTGTTTTATTTCACACTCACCTACATCATAAGAAGAGCTCCAAAATCAAGGTCATCACTATCTTCACCACTGAAACCAGCACCATACACTACGTCAGTAGAAAAGTTCTTTACCATATTAGGGGGATACAGTAAAATTCTTGCAGCATTTGTTAGATAAGAGCAGTTCTGTTGTTCTCACTATAGCCACAAGAAGCTGCAGCTGCGTTCTACAGGGTGTTCAAGATTAAAGCAGCCCCATTGACAAATCGAAAGTTGCCAGATAATCTATCGCGTTATGTGTATGTACTACTCTTCTTCTTCTTCTTTGCGTTCGTTCTTTACGACCAATTTTAATCACTCTTTGTGATATGTTTGATCTTTGCCAAGAACGTGTATACGTTGCACATTGATTTGGTAGGCCCATGTACTATTTAAACCGGTTCTGACTAGCTCGTTTTACGTCACATTTGTTCATCGCCCCTTCCCGCACTACAATTACATACCGTCCCATAACCTTGACCTATACTACGTCATAACTGAACCTTCTCATTTTCATACATATATGCCAGATTGACTCCATTCACAGGCTGCTATTATCTTGAACACCCTGTATTTCTAGCTTTTGTTTTGACTGATGATACAAGAAAGAACACTCTCTCAATAATAGCATTATTAACTGGAGTTATTAAACAAGTCAGAGCAAAGGTGGCAAGCTCTTTAAATGACTTGTGTTGAAGAACACCAATCCAAAACGTTTCACTGTCGTTAAAAATCCGTCTTTATAAAATTGGACTTCTTTTTCAATCTACACAAATTATTTTTCTGTATTGTTCTTCTATTGCACTGATGTTTTCTCCCGTAATGTGCATAAACTGTAGTTCTGCAAATAATGGCTTTGATGCTTGGCTTAAAATTACCATAGGGCTCAGTTTTGATAAGCACTATGAGCCTTCTCCTCTTGAAATTTATTCTGTCTTGTTGATGGAGTCCTCTGTCTGTGTTTTCTGATTTTCATGAGCCATGAAGCCACTTGCTTTAGGCAAGACGATACAGTGGCATAACGTACAAAAAAATATTTTGTGATCCATCAGATCTATTGACTTATACAAAAGTCTTGTCCTAATGGTCTTGTATTTATGACTACTGTCATATGATTGTTTCTGGTTTTTTTCACCATAGTTAAAGATTCCATGCAAAATTGGCGAAATTCTACTTGGATAAAAACAGATAATAGGAGTACATAGTTTGGAGGTGGGAAAAAGAGCAAATAAAGGGATGTAACTTTCCATAATCTTTAGTACTAAGCATGTTTTTTTTTTAACAATACCAATCAAAACCAATAAAAATTATATATTAAGTATATTTAACCAATTTGCTCTTAAGAATTATAGATATAGGGGACGACTGCAGTAAAACTATTTAGCAATGTTGAAACACGTGATAAGAAAGTACTATAGTTTTACAATAGCAGTTATAAGAATTATACACATTCTTAGGGGGAAAAAGTTTGCATATGAAAAAAAGGCCTAAATTCGGCCAAAAAGCTTAATACCTTTTTGATGACAACCACTTTCCCAAAAAGCCAAATATCTCGAATCTGGCCTTTAAAATGCCAACTTGGCATTACTGGTCGCGATCAGGATCGCATGTAAAATGTGGCGGGTTAATGTCAGATGTACGCGATACTATTTATGGAACATTATCTCGTGACGGTAGTTTAAAAATTACACTCACAAAGAGATGCGACGTCACTGTTGGCAAGTCACATGTCAGAATACAATAATTTATAGATAAGACATCAATTTAAATACCTCGGAGTCCTGATAACATAGATGGTAGATCAGAAATAAAGAGCAGAATAGGACAGGCGAAAGAAACGTTTCAGAAAATGAGGAGCAATATATGCAACAAGTCATTGTCAGTTGACATCAGAATGAGAGTTATAAAGTGCTAAATAGAACCAATACTGACATACGGATGCGAGTCATGGGCAATAAACAAACAGATCGAAAAATCTCTGAGGGCCTCAGAGATGTGGTTTTACAGAAGAATGATAAGAATCCCATGGACTGCTAAAATGACTAATGTTGAGGTGTTGAATGAGATCTAAACACAGAGAAAGCTTATCATCAATATAAGAAAGAGGCAGTCATCATTTTTCGAACATGTGATGAGGAGGGAAGGTTGAGAACACATTGTAACAACCGGTATAATCGAGGTAGACGAGACAAAGGACGACAGAGAGAAAATTTTGGATAGCCTGACTTCATGGCACGGAAGAGCGTAAACATCTGCAATGATAGATAACACCAGAGATTTGTGGAGATCCATGGTCGCTTACTCCAGCCGGCACGGCACCCGATGATGATGATGAGCATATTAGAAGATTAGAAACGTTTGTTTTTGGTCGTCCATTTTTTTTTTTTTTAATTTGTCACTCCTGTTGTTCGTTTGTTTGATAAAGGCCTTGTTGGTCGAAACATTGCTGTATTTTGTCACTGTTTTTGTAATTTGTAAAACTACAGTACTTTGTGATTACATGTTTTGCATATTAGAAGAGAGTGGCTAGATCCTCTGTCAGTGGCATAGAACCTAGAAAGATAACTTGAACGACCGTCAAAAAAAGGCAGAAATTCATATGCAGTAGAATTACATCTCATTGTGACATTGAAAGCAAAGAGAGTGATGATGTCTTGGCTAAGGAAAGCAGTGCCACGGAACAAATTTATCAACCACTGTCTTTTAAAGATTTCAAAACTCTCATACATAGGAAATGGGCAATAGACTGGAAGACAAACACTGGTTATGATTACGCAACTCAGCAAACCAGACACGGTCATCATATTTCACCTACGTACCAGACACTGCAGACTCGACAAACACATAGATTAGGCATAAGTCAAATAGCTCTCTGCCAGTGTCAGCAGGCGAAACGGACACCGGGGCATGTCGTGCCAGAATATCATATCCTGTGTGAGCTGAGAAGAAACATGTGACCACATCCATAGTCTAGTATAGCCTAGAACTAAGAAAGGAACAAGCAGGATTTCGCAGAGGACGGAGCTGTATAGGCCAAATATTTGCTCTTAGAAATATCATAGAGCAATGCACAGAATGGCAAAGCAAACTCTATATCAACTTTGTAGATTTTGAAAAAGCTTTTGATAGCATACACCGCGAAAGTCTATGGCGTATCTTAAGATGGTATGGAATCCCACTGTGTTTTATAAATATTATAAAAGCTGCTACAGCAAGTTTGCATGCAGTGTTGAAACTTCAGAACTAAAGTTTGAAGTAAAAACAGGCGTGCGACAAGGATGTGTTATGTCAGCCCTATTATTCAACACTGTCATAGATTGGGTGATGCGTAAAACAACGGAAGATAAGGCAAGAGGTATTAGATGGACGCTCACATCCACTCTGGAAGACCTAGATTTTGCAGATGACATCGCACTCCTATCTCATACACATAGAGATATCCAGGAAAAGACCTGCCGCCTTAACCAATATAGTGAGATGGTTGGGCTGAAAATAAATCAGAAGAAAACTGAAGTAATGACTCTGAACATAGCAACCCCAGCACCAGTCAAACTAGAAGGTAAAACCCTCCGAGATACAACCGCTTTCACATACCTTGGAAGTGTTATTAGCAATGAAGGAGGCGCTGGATCTGACATTAAAAACAGACTGAGTAAGGCACGAAGTGCATTCATAACCCTTCAGACCGCCTGGAAATCTTCCCAATACAGCATCATAACCAAGACTAGTATCTATAACAGCTGTGTGCTGTCAACATTGCTGTACGGATCGGAATGCTGGAGAATGACAGAACAGGATATGTCCAGACTCTCCGCCTTTCATACAACTTGTCTGCGAAAAATCTTACGCGTGTACTGGCCGACTACTATCTCGAATCAAGAATTGCTTGCACGATGCCAACAAGAGAATATGGGCACTATCATCCGAAGACGACGCTGGAGATGGATTGGACATGTGATGCGCATGGAGACTGGCTCCAACACGAAAACTGCACTGAGATGGACTCCAGAGGGTAGGCGAAAGCGTGGAAGACCCAAGACGACCTGGAGGAGAACGATAGAGCAAGAGCTGAAGGAAATGAATCATAGCTGGAACACAATACAGAGGAAGGCCATGAACAGGGAAGAATGGTGTACGTTTGTTGCTGCTCTAAACGCCAAGGGCGTAACAGGCTAAAGAGAGAGTATAGCCTAAGTAGCTAGTTCACTAACAACTATGCTAGCCCGTCTGCCCAGCGTGTTCGTAGCGCGTTGGACTACGGGTGACTAGCCCTCTGTGAGTGAGGGTTCAATTCCGCGGGCTGGCAGAAAAGTCACAGGTTTCCCATATTTACGGTGTTCGTGGCACCGAACCGAAGGGTTACGATGTCTATGGCACCGAGTCGAAGAGCTAAAAGCTCAATGCTTCTGGATCGGAAAACCCCAAAACCCAACTATGCTACTGCGGCTCTCCAGAGATAACAGTCGGCCAAAAAAACTGTTTATGAAGCTCAAACAAAAGCCCGTTCTAGATATCTCTTCTTACCCTGACTCTGTGACGAAAACAGGATTAGAGAAACGAAGAAGAAGAAAGAGCCTTCATTGTTCAGTCTCGTATCAAGATAGGAGTTTATACATACACACCGACCTGAAGAGATAAAAGGAAGATATAGTACCATGTAGAAACATGATTACATTACATTATTTGCAATTTTTGAACTTTCTGACATGTTGCTGATAGCAGTGCACTCGGGAGACAGTCACGCAGTAGACAGGGAAGATATAAGTAACACAATGTGTTAAAAATATGTGTCACGAAGACCTTTAACACAGAAGTTCTGAGACACGGAAGTTATGTAACACAGAATATCTTGAACACAGAAGTTCTGTGACATAGGAGTTCTGGAAAACAGAAGATCTTAAACACAGAATATCTGGAACACAGAAGTTCTCTGACACAGAAAATCTTCAGCACAGATGTTCTGGAATACAAGTAGAAGAGTACAGGGTGGATGTTGAATAGATGAAATATATGAAATTTATGATCTTAGTTAGTTAGTAAGTAGTATGTTAGTTAGTGTTAGTTAGTTAGTTAGTTAAGTTAGTTAAGTTAGTTAGTTAGTTAGTTAGTTAGTTAGTTAGTTAGTTAGTTAGTTAGTTAGTTAGTAGTTAGTTAGTTAGTTAGTTAAGTTAGTTAAGTTAGTTGTACAGCTTGGTTAGTTGCTGTTAGTTGTTGTTAGTTGCAGTTAGTTAAGTTAGTTAGTTAAGTTAGTTAGTTAAGTTAGTTAGTTAAGTTAGTTAGTTAGTTAGTTAAATTAGTTAGTGAGTTAGATAATTTAGTTAATTAGTTAGTTTGTTAGTTAGTTAATTTAATTAATTAGTTAGTTAATTAGTTAGTTAATTAGTTCGTTAATTCGTTAGTTAATTAGTTAGTTAGAGAATTGGTTAGTTTATTTGATAGTTAGTTAATGAGTGAGTTAGTTAATTTAGTTAATTAATTAGTTAGTTAGTTTCTATCCATCGCCAGCGTCTCTTCCTTAGCTCTTTCTTTACTGGTATCTGCTTAGTTCTTTCTCTGAGTTCCTCGTTTGTAATCTTATCATACCATCTCGGTCCCTCTATTCTACGTAAACATCCAGTTATGAAGGTCTGTAGTTGTTTTCTGGTGGTTTCTTTGGTCGTCTTCCATGTTTCCGAGCCACAGAACAGCAATGACTTCACACTTGATTGAAAGATTCTCAGCTTTGCGTTTGTTCTGATCTCCTTTGACTTCCATATCATACTCAATGCAATAAAGTTTCCCTTGCTTTTTGTATTCTTATCTTCACATCTTTGTTTGTTCTCCCTTCTGTGTCTATGTTACTGGACTTTTTCTTCTTCTGCCTTCGACCGCTCTGAATTCAGGCGTAGTCATGCGCCTGGTGTTGAGCTTCTGGCTGATTTTTGAGTGAAAGTCTGCTCACCGTTTTATTGGTTTCCCCGCCATATAGCCAGGCTTTCTTCGACTTACTGGACTCCCAGAACAGACTGTTAGAAATAACGCTGAAGAAGAAGAAAGTATTTTATCGCCGGCATGCGATTGTCATCAAACACGGAATAAGACGACATACACAAATACTAACGTGTCATTCAGATCGTAAAACCGAAGCCACAAGTGTGACAGCAGTAACCTGGTAGCTACAAATAGTTCAAGTACGTGTGCTGCGTTAAATTACTTGGCAAATAATTCTCTAGTTAAACAAGAACAGAAGTGGGCTACTAAAGTATTTGATCCACTGGAACTGTTCTGTTTGAGAATCTTTCTTTCTTTACTCTAATCCTGTTTTGTCTCACAGCGTCAGGATAAGAAGAGATTTCTAGAACAAGCTTTTGTGTGCTCTTCATAAGTAGTGTCTTTTGTCGCCTCTGTTATCTCTGAGGTCCACCTTTTGTTTGACCGGCCTTTTGCTTTGTATCCACTGTATCGGAGTAACATTGCTCTTTGAGGCTCACTATCTGTTGGTAATATGCTTATGTGGCCGAATCATTTATTTTGTTGTTTCTTGATGAAGTCTAGTACTGATGTTGTACCCACTTTTGTCCTGATGTCTTCATTTCTCAACCTGTCTTTTCTTGTTACTACCTGCATCCTGTGTAGACACTTCATCTTTATCGTGACTAGTTTTCTTCCATCATTTAATGGCAGTGTGCAGGTTTGGGACTAATAGCATAATGTTGGGAGAAATATTGTGTTGAACAATGCTTTAAACAAATTTTAAAAATAAAAAAGCAGGGACATGTTTGCATTTCAAAAATTGCGCCATTTGTCTTATTATTTGCTTTGCTTTGTGCATTTGTGTTGGATCTCGTTAGTTATTCTTCTGTTTGCTGAAAGCCAACACCTGAGAATAGCAGCCCCAAAACACGAGATTTCAAATAGTGCAGCTTAGAACACAAGAGAGAAGAATCTTCAGATAAAACTACCTACATGACTTGGTTCTTGGGGTAGATGTTACAGTGCAGTGGTTCTCAAAATTGTCAGCTAGCGCCCCTCTGGAAAATGAGACAAAACTTTCACGCCCTTCCATTTTGTCCATACACTCACCCTCTCCCTGCTCCAAAGTAACTGTACTTTTCAAAGAGCAAAAGAAAAAAGAAGAAACAAACTTCTCACTCTCAGCTTCTTTAAAACACTGTTCTCTTCTGTTTCTTCTTCGAGCACTCTATATTGACCACTTGACAACCATTCTGTGTGGTTTGTATGTGATCTTCTCTTTCACTTGACAACCATTCTGTGTGGTTTGTATGTGATCTCTTTCACTTGACAACCATTCTGTGTGGTTTGTATGTGATCTTCTCTTTCACTTGACAACCATTCTGTGTGGTTTGTATGTGATCTTCTTTCGACTTGACAACCATTCTGTGTGGTTTGTATGTGATCTTCTTTCCACTTGACAACCATTCTGTGTGGTTTGTATGTGATCTTCTTTCCACTTGACAACCATTCTGTGTGGTTTGTATGTGATCTTTCCACTTGACAACCATTCTGTGTGGTTTGTATGTGATCTTTCCACTTGACAACCATTCTGTGTGGTTTGTATGTGATCTTCTCTTTCACTTGACAACCATTCTGTGTGGTTTGTATGTGATCTTCTCTTTCACTTGACAACCATTCTGTGTGGTTTGTATGTGATCTTCTCTTTCACTTGACAACCATTCTGTGTGGTTTGTATGTGATCTTCTCTTTCACTTGACAACCATTCTGTGTGGTTTGTATGTGATCTTCTCTTTCACTTGACAACCATTCTGTGTGGTTTGTATGTGATCTCTTTCACTTGACAACCATTCTGTGTGGTTTGTATGTGATCTTCTTTCACTTGACAACCATTCTGTGTGGTTTGTATGTGATCTTCTCTTTCACTTGACAACCATTCTGTGTGGTTTGTATGTGATCTTCTTTCCACTTGACAACCATTCTGTGTGGTTTGTATGTGATCTTTCCACTTGACAACCATTCTGTGTGGTTTGTATGTGATCTTCTTTCCACTTGACAACCATTCTGTGTGGTTTGTATGTGATCTTTCCACTTGACAACCATTCTGTGTGGTTTGTATGTGATCTTCTTTCTTCTGTGTGTTCGTTCTTTACCATCAATTTTAATCACTATTTGGGATATGTTTGATCTTTGCCAAGAACGTGTATACATTCATCAACTGGTGTCTGCGCAGAATAGAGGGAATAAGATGGTATGATAGGGTCGCAAATGAGGAACTTATGTAGAGAACAAGACAGATTCCAGTGAACGAACAGGTTAAAAAAGACGCTGGCGCTGGATAGGACACACTGTGCGAAAACCGGAGGGGAATATAACCAGAAGGGTCCTTGCTTGGAACCCGCAGGGACAGCGAAAGAAGGGGAGGTCGAGAAATACATGGAGACGAGATTTTGAGGCGGAGATCAACAATATAACGAAGAGCTGGAGGGAGCTGCAGGAGATATCTAGAGATAGGAAGACTTGGCATGAGTTGGCTGAACCCGGGATAAAAAGGCTAAGAGAGAAAAGAACGTGTATACGTTGCACATTGGTTTGGTAGGCCCTAAACGCATAGACTTGTACATGTTTAGGACACGTGCATCCGATTTCAACCAAACCTCCTTAGTCGCCTCTTGTAACAGACTATGATCACAGGTATAAAGAATTACAACAGATAACTGATTAGAAAATTCATAAGTATATTTAATCACTTGTAATATCAATCTCTCTCTGTCTTGGAGAGTGAAAACAGACTATGATCACAGGTATAAAGAATTACAGCAGATAACTGATTAGAAAATTCATAAGTATATTTAACCACTTGTAATATCAATCTCTCTCTGTCTTGGAGAGAATAACAACAGCTACGGCAACAATTAATTTTCCTGAATCCTTCTGAAATATTATGTCTTATCTTCTGTGCTCGCCGGTCTATATTAATAAAGTTAGTTTTTCGCCGATGTCCCTATTAGGAATTCAGTCCACACTGTAAAATAGTTCATTAACTTATAACAGTTCATTACCTGGCGTTGATGTTCGAGATACTATGGTCGTTCACAATTCCCTTCAATCTCAGGGAAAAATAGGATGCTTCTGGCACTTTCCTGGTCTCGTCTTTGGTTGCGGAAAGCTAGTCTTCACAGTCAGCGGGTCGCTTACTCATCTGCTTCTATAGTCTTCAGGCATCAGTCCTCTGGTCGTCAGGCACTGGTCATCGGTTAGTCTGGCATCGGTTCATCTAGGCGTCAGTTATCTGGTCGGCATCTCGTCGTCTTGGTTCACAGTACATATATAAAACCTCGCTGTTCTTCTCCTGGTAAATGGCTGTTTATTGATGTGTACTAGTTAACAACTTTATGTTAGTTCACCGCTCTATCTCTCTTTGACTTTAAGTGTTGCTCTTAGCAGTTCCAATCAATTTAAAATCACTGTTAAAGGCATTCTAGTTTCTCTCTCTCAAAATCAAAGTAGTATCTACTTGCTACTTAAACATTATTATGACCCGTTCTACTCAACTTCTCCAGTCAGTCTGTCTTTCTCTGCTGCTCAAATGTAAACTTCTCAACTCCCAAATAACAGAATATTCCTCTGAAAACCTCACTAACTCGACGGTATTTCTCTTGTACTTCAATGTATCCGTCCGACCTCCTCACTTCTCAAGTTGTAACTATATTTCTTACGCTCTCTAAGAAAAATAGGTCCATCTTCCTCAACTTCTCTAAAGTAACTGTCCTCCTGTTCAAACCAAAAGCTCCCAATTGTCCCTTCTCTGGTTCGAGATCCGCGATTTTTACGAGAGTCCTCGCCTATCTCAGGTTAGAACCCTTTTCATGAATTTAACTCCCTACTGGTCAGCAACTGGACTGGTAAACAATTTAATACTAATAGTATTCAAGGACGCCCCGTGCAAAAATAAGGGTCGTGGGTTGACCCGACTGTACCCCCTAATTAGGATAACAGTGAAACTGTTACAGACCTACCCCTGTCATCTAGAACTTTAGCCCTATATTAAAGTTCTAAAGTTCCATCCTTCTAATACTACCTAAAATCCCGTTCCATCCTTCTAGTTGCTCCACCCAAAGTTACTATATCCTAAATCATACAAACAAATCACATAGAATAAGTCCGAAAACAACCATCATGTGGGTAAAAGAAAAAAAATATATCTTTGTGCATATCATATTCATGTCAATTCAAACTTCATGTCATGAAAGTGCAATTCTCAAGATCCATTTACTTATAGCATGGTACTATGAAAAAAAAATCACAATCTATGTACAACAAATTTACACGTCAATATATATCTCCATGCATCAATACATAACAAAGTGAAAAAAAATATATATTTCATTGCAACTGACAATCAAAACGATAACCATCTGCGATTTAGTACCCTCAGATCTACTTGATCCGTATGTCCTAGCCGCAGATTATCTCATCATTTTCTCCCACTCATGCACAGTTCCATATTTCGGCCGTTTGCCTCAATTTCCTTGTCTCACCGCTTCTCCGTTCCTACCTCAGAGGTTCAGCATTACCACTGAGTGCACCCCATTTTCACACAATCTTAACCATCCCTAAAAATCTCAAGCACCCTGGGTTCAGTCCAACCTTCCCGACGGACTTAGTCCTGGTACCATCCTTAGACCAGAACGGTAACATTAGATATCCCGTTTGGACGATCTCAACACACATTCATCCTGTCAAAGCAATACCATTATATTCATATAAATTTCACTACCTGGTACTTAAAGCACCAATTTTAAACGTCTTTATAAACATAGCAGAGTATAACAATAATCAATTTAAGTTCAATACACATCACCAACAAAGGCAGGATTCAGCGCCTTCATATCCAAGGTAAGCAAAATTATTAATCAATATCAATTCCAACTGCATCAATACAAGGTAGTAATGTAACAAGGTAGTAATGTAACATGATAGTAATGTAACGAAACATCAAATATTACATAGTGAACAGACCAAAAGAAAAAACGATAAATTGAGATCGGCCGAGCCAATGCAGGACACCTCTAGCCGGATAGATAATGTGCTCATGTAGGATAATTGGCGAACCAAATTTCTGGTGGACCCTTCCATGATACATTTCTGCCTGACTCCCGGTGCACATTGGGTTAGCTCAACTGGATCTCTCAGCTCAAAACTGGTGGCTGATTTTCCCCTCAAGTTGGGTACATGAAAATATACAAAATATGACAAGTTAATATCCAGGCACAAAATACAAAACATGATTTATATTTAATGGGCCCTCTAACACACCATTTCTCTAACCCCTCCTCTTTACACAACTCTCCATTCCAAGTACAATTCTCGTGCGCCTCGGCATTACTCTAGTGCCCTCATACTTTTACACAAAATACTAAGTGACTACCAAAAATTTAACCAGGTCAAAAGCTCATTGACACATTGGTTACACATACAAGCAAAAAAAAATCACGATATTTACATTCTTCCTCACCAACTCTTCCTCCGCAGACTAATCGTTACGCGATTGTCAATCTTATAAAATTATTAACCAATGGACCCCCCCCCTTTCCTGGGATGGGAAACTTAACAAAATATTCAAGTTACTCCCACTCACCCACATCACTATCTCCAAACTATTAAGGCCCGTTATCTCCTCTTAAATATTTCAAAGATAATGCATATCTCCAATGCATCTCTATCTATCTCTAAGGTACATCCAACATATTTCTCAGTGCACACAGTGTTACCTTTATTACACATGCACACACAGTGCTATCTCTTAAGTTACTAAATGCACACGCAGTGCTATCTCTTAAGTTACTAAATGCACACGCAGTGCTATCTCTTAAATATTTCAAATGCACACACAGTGCTACCTCTTAAGTTACTAAATGCACACGCAGTGCTATCTCTTATATCAAATGCACACACAGTGCTACTCTTATATTAAATGCACACACAGTGCTGCTCATATCAAATGCACACACAGTGCTACTCATATCAAATGCACACACAGTGCTACCTCTTAAGTTATAAAATGCACACACAGTGCTACCTCTTATAACAAATGCACACCCCGTGCTATCTCTTAACAGTGCACACACAGCGCTACCTCTTGATACACAGGCACACACAGTGCTATCTCTTAATACAATTGCACATATCTCTTAATATCATCTCTTATCTCTTAATATAAATGCACACACAGTGCTACTTTCATATCCAATGCACACACAGTGCTACTCTTATTATCAATGCACCCCCGTGTTATCTCTTAACATTGCACACCCAGTGCTATCTTAATATCCAATGCACACACACAGTGTCATCTCTTAATATCAATGCACACGCCGTGCTATCTCTTTTTCAATGCGGTTGAATAGACTATTCACCTCATCCAGATGCCCTTTTCTCTCCTTTTGTAACATCTTTACCTGTCTTTTCAGCGCCGATGTATCTTCTTTATTACTTACTTCCACACTACATACTCTTTGTATCTCTTCATATTCTTCATTTTTCAACTCGTTTATCTCATCGTGAAGATCCTCTATTAACTCATCTTGCTTGTATTTGTCTACCTGTAACCTCTCTAGTTGTTCTTGTTTTTCCTTAACTTCTTTCTGTAACTCTTTTATCGTCTTCTTCAACCCTGTTATTTCTTTCTTTCTCGCCATTTCTACACTATATATTTCCTCCCTACTCATATCTTCCCCGACAGCTACATCCCTATACTTTAACTTTCTTCCTCTATTTACATAACCCGTCTTATCTAGCTGTTTCTGTAAACCATCAATTTTACCGCACATAGATTTGTTTTCTTTGTTAGCTATCTGTAATTTTTCCTGTAATTCTGAATTTTCTATCCTGAGTTCTTCATTTTCTTTACTTCTATCGACTAACTCTAACTTCAATGAGTCTACTATTTTCTCATCACTGTTCTCTCTACTCTGGACATCCCTTATCTTTCTAAAACAGTTGATGGCATAAATTCGTCTGTCTCTAAAAACACTACTTCTCCCTGACCTCTGCCCTAAATTTTTGCTTCGCCTATAATTTCTGCTAGTGCACTCCATACTGAAATGCCCCACCCCAAATGCCCCACCCCATGACAGTTGAAACATATCAGGCGACTAAAAAAAGACACTTCTAACCTACTATAGTCTGTCCATTAATTCGTGAGCACGTTTGAAATTGATTTTCTCGAAAACTACCTGTTGGATCTCAGTGATTTTTGCAAGCAGCCTTAGAATATCCATGACGCTAGAGAAATATTTTTTTCCAAGAAAATTTGATGTAGTTTGAAATATTTCTTCTTCAGGTTATATTAAAATCAACCTCACCGGATTGTACACAATAGTAACAGATCTACGGTACACAGACGCGTTGTTCTAAAAATACATTATGGTAACATTGAAAAATCGTGAGTACGCAACAATTTCACGAATTCCCGTGCACCTAACCCAGTCAACTTTCAAAGCGGAAAGCATATGACGTTATAATTGGGATACCGTTGTATAGTCATAGGTGTATCTCGCTATTTGTATGAAGCTATTGTATCATATTTGTTGGCTTATCAAAACTGACATTGATATCACATTCATAATGAGTCTGAAGTGCACATTTATAACAATGCAGAAGGTTACAGTTTTACTATACCAACACTTCCGTAGGGAATCTAAGAGAGGTCATCTATATTGCGATATTCATAACCCTGAGAAACGAACGCAACTGGCGCTTGGTCTGAATAGAGAATCCTTTTCCCGATGGATTAAACAGGACACAAAGTGCACTAATGTCAAGCAAGGAAGGAAAAGAAAAATTGACGACTTTGACATAGATGTCATAAGACGGGAGCTCTTGAAAATGTTTGCGACAAATCAACTTGTTACTCTCAGGAAACTGAAATTAAAACTGCAATCAGATTGCAGCATAGACATTTCTAAAAGTACTCTATGGAAAATTGTAAGAGCCGCCGGCTTCACCTTCAAAAAAACTATAGGCGGCAGGAATATTATTTGTGAAAAGCCACATTTAATTGCTGCCCGAAGTAAATACCTGAGGCAGATCCGTGAGCGGCGGAGGCAAGGCTATGATATTGTATATTTGGACGAATCCTGGGTCAATGCTCACCACACCAATGCTAAAGAATGGCAATCAGTAGACGGTGAACAGAAAATAAAAATAACAAGCAGCAAAGGCCAGCGTATTATACTAACACATGCAGGAAGCAGTGAAGAAGGTCTTGTCCATGACGCTGGACTTATTTTCCAATCAAAAGTACCGACGGTAGGGACTACCACACAGAAATGAATGGACATATTTTCAGGCACTGGATGGAGAAAGATCTACTTCCAATTCTAAACAGACCATCATGCTTGGTAATGGATAATGCATCCTATCACAACGCAGTATCAGCAGAAGACAAAGTACCAACTGCACCAAATACAAAAGATCAAATTAGGACTTGGCTTGCTAAGGAAAATGTCAGCTTCGATGATACATATTTGAAACCCGAGTTGTTGCACCTGGTGAGGATGACAAATAAGACAAAGGTGTTTCATATTGACAAAATCATTGCGAAATACGGCCACACGTCTTTGCGACTACCTCCATATCATGCTCACCTCAATCCGATAGAGCTTGTCTGGGCTAAAGTAAAAGGGCAAGTTGCCGAACAGAACAGGGCGTTTAAAATGCGTGATGTTGAAGTTCTGACACGTGAGTCCTCTCAATGATAGACATGCAGTTCTGGAAGAAGTGTGTTGAACATGTGCTCCGAGAGGAAGACGAGTACTGGCACCGAGATGGATTACAATTTGTCCAGCCAGTAACAATTATCAACCTCATGGAATCGTCAGATTCGGGATGATACAAATCATATTTTGATTACAGACTGAGAAATAGCAACGTATACATTTCCATATCCAAATGCGTCTACCATCATACAATTTGTGGTGAAGTTAAGACACCCTGGGGTCTAATGGTGACCGAAGGGAGGACTAACTGTTGCATATTGTATCCAAGTTCACGATTGCACATAAAGGGCAACACAATTAATTACTTGACCTATCAAGTTAATATGGAGATACACCTATGAATAGAATTGACATGGACAAATTCTAAGGATTACTGTAAAATCTAAAATTTGAGCCCCCAGATTTGCAATTGTCATAAAAGATCAAAGGAATTCGCCGATGTGCAAAATCCGTAGCATCTATGAACTACTGGTTAGCTTTATTTTAGCGTCATGGATATTCTAAGGCTGCATGCAAAAATCACTGAGATCCAACAGGTAGTTTTCGAGAAAATCAATTTCAAACGTGCTCACGAATTAACGGACAGACTATACCCCTTCTAACATAAGTTTTCCCTGCTTCTGTCATGTTGACAAATTTATCGCATAAAAGAAATATATATGAATAGGAAGTATACAATATTTCACCAACAGAGCTGCAATAGTAAGTTATTAATATGCACAACAATTTTAAAAGTTCTTAATGCATAATACAATTTGTTAATTTCAATCGCTACACAACATAACTACCTACTTACTCCTTACAGTTCAAAATTTACACAGCCTACTGTTTGACCTAAATTGCACAGTTCGATGACTTCCAGGAATTTACTACTACTATACTAACTACACACTACTAACAACTATTTCTTCTGACCTATAACTTATTTAATGGCTAATACACTGTTGGCCGACAACTCTAATTCTACAATATAATGGTTTTAATACCAAGATATACTGGTCACAAGGCAACAAAATCGTCTCTGTAACAGTCTATGATCACAGGTATAAAGAATTACAACAGATAACTGATTAGAAAATTCATAAGTATATTTAATCACTTGTAATATCAATCTCTCTCTGTCTTGGAGAGTGAATAACAACAACAACAAAAATGACGCTTGTAACAGACTATGATCACAGGTATAAAGAATTACAGCAGATAACTGATTAGAAAATTCATAAGTATATTTAACCACTTGTAATATCAATCTCTCTCTGTCTTGGAGAGTGAATAACAACAGCTACGGCAACAATTAATTTTCCTGAATCCTTCTGAAATATTATGTCTTATCTTCTGTGCTCGCCGGTCTATATTAATAAAGTTAGTTTTCCGCCGATGTCCCTTTTAGGAATTCAGTCCACACTGTAAAATAGTTCATTATCTTATAACAGTTCATTACCTGGCGTTGATGTTCGAGATACTATGGTCGTTCACAATTCCCTTCAATCTCAGGGAAAATAGGATGCTTCTGGCACTTTACTGGTCTCGTCTTTGGTTGCGGAAAGCTAGTCTTCACAGTCAGCGGGTCGCTTACTCATCTGCTTCTATAGTCTTCAGGCATCAGTCCTCTGGTCGTCAGGCACTGGTCATCGGTTAGTCTGGCATCGGTTCATCTAGGCGTCAGTTATCTGGTCGGCATCTCGTCGTCTTGGTTCACAGTACATATATAAAACCTCGCTGTTCTCTGGTAAATGGCTGTTTATTGATGTGTACTAGTTAACAACTTCATGTTAGTTCACCGCTATATCTCTCTTTGACTTTAAGTGTTGCTCTTAGCAGTTCCAATCAATTTAAAATCACTGTTAAAGGCATTCTAGTTTCTCTCTCTCAAAAATCAAAGTAGTATCTATTTGCTACTTAAACATTATTATGACCCGTTCTACTCAACTTCTCCAGTCAGTCTGTCTTTCTCTGCTGCTCAAATGTAAACTTCTCAACTTCCAAATAACAGAATATTCCTCTGAAAACCTCACTAACTCGACGGTATTTCTCTTGTACTTCAATGTATCCGTCCGACCTCCTCACTTCAAGTTGTAACTATATTTCTTACGCTCTCTAAGAAAAATAGGTCCATCTTCCTCAACTTCTCTAAAGTAACTGTCCTCCTGTTCAAACCAAAAGCTCCCAATTGTCCCTTCTCTGGTTCGAGATCCGCGATTTTTACGAGAGTCCTCGCCTATCTCAGGTTAGAACCCTTTTCATGAATTTAACTCCCTACTGGTCAGCAACTGGACTGGTAAACAATTTAATACTAATAGTATTCAAGGACGCCCGTGCAAAATAAGGGTCGTGGGTTGACCCCGACTGTACCCCCTAATTAGGATAACAGTGAAACTGTTACACTCTTACGACATGCGCGGCATATAACAGTGGTTCTATTCTTTATACCCCAAATTTGGGTCCCGGTAACCACTCGGGTGTGTATGTGATCTGAGCCTAAGAGCGATTGTACGTTGTGCTAATTATGCGCCTACAAGTAGGTCAACACATCCGATTTCTGTGCTGCTTTTTATTTACTATGGTTGCACCCCAGGGCCTACATTAGTCACCTTTTACGACATGCATTGTAGGTCACAGTGGTACTATTCTTTACTTCCTTGTGGGCTCCGTCTCCACACGGGCGAAACTGTTCTCTGAACACAATAACATTGGCACTGAAAAATGTAAACATTAAAAGAAAGAATTTTTTTAAAGAAATTTGGGAAAAATGTCAACATAAGTAGAAATGAATTCTTTGTTATTTTTTTTAAAGAAATTTAGAACTTGTAGTTTTAATTTACAAAACTGCATTTAAACTGGAAAAACAAGCTAGTATAAAAACTTATTAACACACGAAATTCTCTAAATTTTCTATGTTTCACGCCTTCACTGATATTACGAAACGAGGACATCAGAAGCAGAGTCGGCACTCACCGAATGCACCGAATACATCGAAAGACAACAAATGCAGTGGTTCGGATATTTAATGAGAATGGAATACAACCAGCCACCAATAACAGAATACAATAAAAAGAGATAAGGTACTAGAGAAAAGGGAAGACCAAGAAAAAGATGGATAGACAATATTAAGTCCAAACACTAAATAAACACGGATTGATTGATTGATTGATTGATTGATAGGACCATCATCATTGCACTTCGATGAGTAATCACTTATGCTCCGATCTCTTTCTTACACAGGAAGATCTCAACTGCAGTGCGCGAACTCCGTAGCACCGGCGAGGGTCCCCAATGTAATTTTGAAACTGAAGATATTTTTGTAGAAATTTATTTGTAATCTTTCGACTTCTCGATATTTAACTGCCAAGGGTTCTTTTACATGCTCAAATTGAACACAGGACCTACGTTTATCGTCCATCTCCGATAGGACTAGGAACTCGATCTCACCCACTCTGAGATCGGGGATCTCTGAAACAATATCCAAATGTCTCCACGAGGGAGCGAACCTGGTACCTTTGGCACGAGAGACAAGCACCTAACTTCTACGCCACAGATACTCCCATACCGGATCCCAAACACCAATATAGCGCAACAAGGACGACTCATCTGGCCCTGGAATGCAAATTAAATATTTCTACCCCTATGCTTAACGGCAAGAGTGGACAGCCAATTTCATCATCCACCTAGGAACAGACAATAATCTGATTCTGCCTCCTCACGCCTCCTTGTGGAAAAGCGCCTCACAGGTTGAGATCCATTGCTATAGTACATAAGGAAATGCGATACACTAACTGCCAAAGTAAAAAAAACGAAGATTTATACATTATCTGGTGTGCCTAACCACTTACAACACCTGATTAAAGAGACAGGAATTGAGTTCAAAAGGGAAACTGGCACAAAATCAAAATAATAAGACACATGACCTAGCTTTCCCTCTCTACAGTCTGTGACATTCCTGACGCTTAGAGCAGCAACAAGTACACACTATTCTTGGCCGTCCTCTGTATTGTATTCCAGCTGTGATTTATTTATTCCAGTTCTTGTTCTAATCTGCTCCGCCAGGTCGTTTTAGGACTTGCACGTTTTGGTTTACCCTCTCGTGATTATCTCAGTGCAGTTTTCATGACAGAATTAGTCCCAATGCGTTTCACATACCAGATCCATCTCCAACGTCTCTTTTGAATGATGGTGCTCATATTCTCTTGCAGACACTGTGTATGCAGTTCTTAGTTAGAGATAGTATTAGACAAGCATCGATACCAACATCGTCATTATAAACAACAGCATCCTCACCATCACCAACATCATCCCCAACATCGCCATTATCCCAGCACCAACATCATCATCAATAGCATCATTGTCACTAACACCAACAGCATCATCTTTCACTCCATCATTGCCACAACAGCAACATCCTCGTCAACAACACCATAGTCACCATCAACAACATCCCCATGAACTTCGCCATTGTCACAATTTGTAGAAATATTGATAAAAGATAGACAGACATAAGATAGATAGATAGATAGATAGATAGATAGATAGATAGATAGATGATAGATAGATAGATGGATAGATGAGATAGATGGATGATGATGATGATGATGGATGAGGGATGATGGATGGATGGATGGATGGATGGATGGATGGATGGATGGATGGATGGATGGATGGATGGATGGATGGATGGATGGATGGATGGATGGATGGATGGATGGATGGATGGATGGATGGATGGATGGATGGATGGATGGATGGATGGATGGATGGATGGATGGATGGATGGATGGATGGATGGATGGATGGATGGATGAGATGGATGGATGGATGGATGGATGGATGGATGGATGGATGGATGGATGGATGATGGATGGATGGATGGATGGATGGATGGATGGATGGATGGATGGATGGATGGATGGATGGATGGATGGATGTATGGAGGATGGATGGATGGATGGATGGATGGATGGATGGATGGATGGATGGATGGATGGATGGATGGATGAGATGGATGGATGGATGGATGGATGGATGGATGGATGGATGGATGGATGGATGGATGGATGGATGGATGGATGGATGGATGGATGGATGGATGGATGGATGGATGGATGGATGGATGGATGGATGGATGGATGGATGGATTGGATGGATGGATGGATGGATGGATGGATGGATGGATGGATGGATGGATGGATGGATCGATGGATGGATGGATGGACGTGAGGTGGGTGGATGGGTGGGTGGGTGGGTGGGTGGGTGGGTGGGTGGGTGGGTGGGTGGTGGGTGGGTGCATGGGTGGGTAGGTGGGTAGGTGGGTAGGTGGGTAGGTGGGTAGGTGGGTAGGTGGGTAGGTGGGTAGGTGGGTAGGTGGGTAGGTGGGTAGGTGGGTAGGTGGGTAGGTGGGTAGATGGATAGATGGATAGATGGATAGATGGATAGATGGATAGATGGATAGATGGATAGATGGATAGATGGATAGATGGATAGATGGATAGATGGATAGATAGATAGATGATAGATGATAGATAGATAGATAGATAGATAGATAGATAGATAGATAGATAGATAGATAGATAGATAGATAGATAGATAGATAGATTGATAGATAGATAGATAGATAGATAGATAGATAGATAGATAGATAGATAGATAGATAGATAGATAGATAGATAGATAGATAGATAGATAGATAGATAGATAAATATGTAGAAGGATATTGCTGTCCCTCCATATAGGGACAGCAAACGACGACAGCACAGATGGACAGACATAAGATAATTGCGCACCGAGACAGCACAGATGGACAGACATAAGATAATTGCGCACCGAGACAGCACAGATGGACAGACATAAGATAATTGCGCACCGAGACAGCACAGATGGACAGACATAAGATAATTGCGCACCGAGACAGCACAGATGGACAGACATAAGATAATTGCGCACCGAGACAGCACATCATAGTAGGAACGCTAGGAGAGACAAGAACGTAATAGTCTGCCGTAGGTTAACGAATGTGTGGCTTAGGGGATAGTGACTGGGTCTATTAACCCGACGTTCTAAGTTCGAATCACGCTGCGGACAGTTTGGTGGCTAATTGTTTCGCTTGGATTTTTACAAAATGACCATGGCACCACCCGTTCAGAAAGCATTGGCAAACTACTAGACGTAATAATGCCTAGAAAAATCACAAACAGCGTTAAAAAGCTGGGGTTGATTCGCAAAGTCTTGTAATGTATATGCAATTAACTTTTTAAACAGAAGGTTAACAACGACTCCTAGGAACCAAGAGAGCGACATATAGAGACCGATAGGGACAGCGGCAGAGATCGGACGTGTGTGTGATCCAGCAGCATAAATTGATAGGATAGCGTAGTAGACTAAGATAATAAAGTACATAGACAGACTGACCACCGTACAGACACAGATATGTCCCATAATGTCTTATCGATGATACTATATAAATTGATAAAATTTGTTATCTGTACGGAGAGACTAAATCGACAAGTCGTTATGTGGTCACCAGTGGGGAAAAGAAAACGGGGAAGATCTATGACCACTCTTCGAAGAACAATCCTACAAGAAAGTAAACTATTTGGGATGTAAAACCATACAATATCTCCAACTGCTAGCAACGAACCGCATCACATGGAGATCTAAAACCTCTGCCCTATGTGCCGCCTTTGACACGTAAGGAACAAACTGACAAACTAACTGTACGGCGTTTGTGTGAGTCACGTAAAGATTATAGCCCTATAGAAGTATAACATCTAATCTCAAGCTCAAACTTTATCATCATGGTAGCCTGCTGGGTACCAATAATAAAGCAATTCACTATCAGTTCGTCACCTCTCCCGATTATTACAGGCACCACCAGAAACCATTAGGTTTCCTGCTACAGATAGATAGATAGACAACATTATTTTATAAATCCAAGAAGAGAATATGAAATGCAGCAATCAATAAAACACACTTGACTTGCAGTCAACAATTTCAGCTCTCAACTAGGCCTCAGGACAAACTTGAACAGGAAAAGTGAAAGTCAAAAGCCAGAATTATTTTACGATAACACTTGTGTTCAAAAGGTTAACGCGCAATTATCTTAGTTTGTAAACACGTCGTTGCTAGGAAACAACTGCACGAACGACGTAATGCAAACTAGGACAACCAATGAAACATCGTTTATTTATAGCATTGTTGAATTATTATCATTATTATTATTATTTCTGTTGTCGTCACACTGTTACCGGGTTGTTGCCCAGTGTCGTGGTGGTGGTGTTCAGTTTTTGTCTTGCGCTGTTTTAGTAGCTTGGGTTATAGTTAGTTTTGCTTTTTGACAGGATATTGCTATGCCATCTATCCGTCTTTTTAGTGGTCTTCCTCTCGTCTTCTTTCATGATGTTCTGTCGAGTACTTTATTATATGAAGAGTGAGTTATGTTGTGTTATGCGATCGACGTCATGACCCATTGGGCATTCCCATTCGTGCTCTGTCCTCCGCTGCAGCAGCCATCCCAAAGTACATTTGCTCACAGTACCCATGAGAAGTTTATTAGTATATCTTATCTCTCTACTACGAAGACAACACTGTCTGGCATGTCCAAACTTAACACCTAATTCTCGAACTCGTTCCAATGTCTGAGACTTGCCCATGTCACATAATTGAGAGCATACCGCATTGATGATATCGGCTCTGTCCATACTTCTGTCCGATTGAGTTGGGGCATTGTTTGTAAGAAAGTCACCTCGTTACCCTGCACTCCGACATGTTCAGGTATGTACATTCAAGTCATTTTCTTGAGATGTGATCTCCGAATGATGTCCACCCATTCCACGCGCAGACTTCCAGATTCAATCCTTTGAAGCATATTCATCGAGTCTGATATGATAATCGTATAGGTTACTCAGCCACCCATGACAGAGCCCTGGAGGCAGCAGTGATCTCCATAGTCATGCTCGATGTTGTTGTCTCGAAAGCGCCGCAGTCCTCATGAAGTAGGAAGTGTGAGCACTTTATTGTATGAAGCGTGAGCACTTTATTATATGAAGCGTAAGTACATTCGTATACTGATCCTGCTGGGAACTTGTTCGACGCAGAGAGGGGGCTAATTCCTCTCCAGTTGTTGAAGCCTGTGATCTCTCTTTGTTTTAGGCAACTTTAAAAATTCATTCCCTGTTCCATTCCAACGGTGTTATCTTTGGGTTCCAAATTTTTTATTCATGGCAGTTAAAATTTGATAAGAATGTGCTGCAAAGCTGTTGCCCATGCAACCTTTAATTTTAAAAATTAAATTTAAATCTATAAAAATAATTTTTATGATCCTCAAAAATATATCAGGGAACTTCGCCAGTGCTACGCAGTTTATGCATTGCTGATGAGATCTTCCTTTGCAAGAAAGAGATCTGAGCATACATGGATACTCGCTCGAATTACATTGATGATGGTTATATAAATCACGAGGGAGCGAACTAAGTAAATTGGAACGAAAGGCGAGCATCTAATCTCTATGCCACAGAGACCGAATTTCAGAGAATCAAAGTTGATCCGTTGTTTTGAATTCTTTTCTTTTATCATTCAATTTTGTGATATTTTTGCACTTTGTTTTAGATATATTTTGTGATTGTTGTTAATCTTTTCGCTGCTACATACTTTCTGAAGGCTGAGCTAAAAATAGCTACTCTTTGTTTCTAGGTCACAAACGTGAATGTACGCCTATAGCAGTGACAGTAGCAATGTATAACGTGTTAACACGTCTTTAGCCCAAAGAGGAGAGATAATAACTGACGTGTTAATGCGTCTTTAGAAGTGATTGGGGCAAACGTATATATACGTCCGCAGCAACTAAAGGGTTAACAAGCTGTAGACATACTACAGGGTGTCTGTAACGTCTCACAACACTTCATATGTAGGTCAGCTTAAAAAAGAAAGTACATGACGTCATCAAAAAATGTGCTTAAACGTATCTTATCTTATCTTAACCACATTTGCCGTGAATCGACGTAGGGAGAGTTAGTTTTCTATCTTGTGCCAGGTGTGTTGCGCTTGACGTTGTCAGTCCATGCTTTTACAGGGACTCTGAGATGTTATCTATCCATCGTGTTCTTGGCCTGCCTCGTGCTCTGCGCCCTGTGCTTAAACAAAGTACTGAAATTAGTCACAATAGTTACTGCTATGGTCTACTGTTGTTTTTGGTAAACTAGAAATAACGAATTAAATATTCATTATAACAGATGTTGGAAATATCCACCAAGGGCTTCAAGATATGTCTGTACATGTTTCTTCATATTGCCCAGGACAACTATTTCTAGTATGAGGATGGAGGTTGAGGCCGTTACTGCTGCCCTCCATTGGATTTCTGGGACTTCTTTTATTGGGGCAGTTGTTATATCTGACTCTCAGTCGATGCTTCACAAGATCCAGAAGGACAGGTTTCGGTATGAGTGGATGTCGTCTATAGAAGTCTCTAACCTCCAGCGGCTTACGTGGATATACTGTCCTGGGCATGCGGGTGTTTACGGTAATGAGAGAGCGGACAGGCTTGCATCAACAGCATCGATTGTTGGGGATTTGAAGATGGATAAGGGGATATTCTTCGGTCTCTTCGCGACTCTCTGTTGGATGACACTAAAATCGATGTTGAATCGATCAAGCGATTTAGGCAGTTTAGAGTTACCCGTTGTTCAAATCGAACTGGATGCCTGAGGGGCAGAGTGAGATGTGAGTTTAATCAGCGAGCCACAGGAACCATCAGTATGCATACTCTTCGATATCTGTTGGGGAGACTGAGCAGCTATGGGTCTGCCCGGAGTGCAATGACGTCAGTTTAGTAACCAATAACCAATCATATTGTCCAATATACTTTCTTCAGTTGAAAACACCATTATGATTTGAGTGAAAAGAATTACTCCAGCAGACAACAGTCATTCACTTCATATTGCATCACAATTTGGAACACATTTTTGACCCATATTTCTACCTTTAAAGTGTTCAGAGACTTTACAAACATCCTGTAGTTTACCCTTTGTCTCGGTAGCGTATATGTTAGGTGTTCGTCTCTCGTGTCAAAGGTAATAGGTTTGCTCCCTAGTGGAGCCTTCTGGATATTTTCCCAGAGATCTCAGTGTAGGTAAGATCGAATTCCTAGCCCTATCGGAGATGGACGATAAAACGTAGGTCCCGTGTTCAATTTGAGCACCTAAAAGAATCTTTTGCGGTTCAGAACCAGAAGAGCAGGCTGAAAAGCTGCTGTCCAGGCAAAATTCCTTAGAAAAGATTAAAAATAATATTTCTACAAAAATATCTTCATCTTCAAAATTACATCGGAGACCCTCACCGGTGCTACAGAGCACGTGCACTGCAGCTGAAATCTTCCAGTGTAAGAAAGAGATCGAGGCACACATGGTTATTCATCGAAGTGCAATGATGATGGTCCTATCAATTAATCAATCAATCTATCAATCAATCAATGGTAGATGAATCGTGTTGTTGCAGGTATCGAGTCAAGAACAGTAACACACAAATGCCTAAATTTCGAATATTGTTTAGCTTATCTCCCTTATATGACTAAGTACGGTTACTTGTTGGTTAAAAGATTTGAACATATTTTACAGTTTTTGAGAAGATGGAGTCGTCCGAGTGGTTACCGGGGCCCAAATTTGGGGTGTAAAGAATAGAACCACTGTTACCTGCCACGCATGTCGTAAGAGGCGGCTAAGGAGGTTTGCCTGAAATCAGATGCATGTGTCCGCTGGGAATGCTAACCCGAAACAAATGCTTGCAGAAAACGGATACACCAGGCCGTAAGGCGCATAACATGGTGCAACGACCACTCACAATGAGGAATGGGATAACGGATTCTACGGTCGCCAATCTGCTTCGGAGATTTAGCCATGCAGTAAGAATGTCAGACCTACCATCAGACATACTAAATATGCAAAATTGATTAGTCAACATCGAACTGGCGTGTTGGTCGCTGGACGCTGTTGGATTTGCTGAGGCGGAGATCGGAGCACCTATGAACGTGTCCGGAGTGATATGATGGTAGTCCTCATATAACTGATAACTGATAACCTACCATCACGAGGGTGGCCAAAACTACTGCGGGAAGAGGTCGGCACAAACGGGGAAGCAGAAATCATAGGAATCATATATACTACAGAACTGCTTCCAGTATGTAGACTTGAGAAGAAAGAGGTGGCCCACTTACACTATCGCCCAAGACAAAGTGTATGACGTGGCTGATAATCTGAGGCAGACGGCTGCCTTTATTAGAGAATCCGAAATCCCAATCTAGTGAGAACGCAGAAGAAGAAGATGGAGATATGTTGAACACATCTTGAGAAGAAATGATCAACGAACATATTTTGCATTGTTAAAATATTTGAATCTGTTTCTGAATCTCTTCTGTTTCAGAAGTGCGCATCAGTGTTAGATCATTGTTTTTTTTTAAATCTGTTTGGATATTTTCCCAGAGATCCCATCACTAAACTCAGTGTAGGTGAGATAGAGTTCCTAGTCCTATCGCAGACGAACGTCACAACGTAATTTCAGTGTTCAAGTTGAGCATGTAAAAGATCCCTTTGCAGTTTAAAATCATAAAGTGCAGTCTGGAAACCTCTTCCCAAGAAAAATTCTTCATTAGAAAAATTGCAAAAATAAAATTTCTAAAAATATTTTACCATCTTCTAAATCGCATCGGGGAACCCACCGTTACTATGAAATTCATGCTCCGCCGCTGAGATCTTCATGTGTAAGAGAGAGATCGGAGCACAGGTGGTTACTCACTGAAGCGCAATTATGATTGTCCTATAAATCAATCAGTAAATTATATTCTGCAAACATTGTTATTCTTCTATCAATCAATCAGTCAATCAATCAATCAATCAATCAATTAATTAATATGTGTGTAGATCCCGATCGTCTGAGGTTCGATCACAACCCAAATGTAAGTAGTTCAAACTCTGCGGTGGGCCCATTTCTAAGCAAATTCGTTCCTTTGGATTTTTAAGAACTGTAAAAATAAACCTCACCGTTCAGAAAGCAATGTCAAACTAAAAAAGGTTAATTGCATAGCCTTTACAGGACTTTGAGAATCAACGCCAGCTTTTAACGCTGTTTGTGATTTTTCTAGGCATTATTACGTTCAGCAGTTTTCATTGCTTTCTGGACGGGTGGTGCCATCGTCCTTTGTACAAATCCACGCGAAACAATTTGCCACAAACTGTCCGCAGCGTGATTCGAACTCAGAACGTCGGGGTTAATAAGAACTATAGTTTTACAAAATACAGAAACAGTGACGATAAGCAGCAACATTTCGACCAAAGGCCTTTATCAACAAACGACAAGCAGGAGTGACGAATTATGAGAACACTTACAAATGGACGATAACGGCAACATGCCATTATCGTCCATTTGTAAGTGTTCTCTATAATTCGTCACTCCTGTTGTGTCGTTTGCTTGATAACGGCCTTTTGGTCGAAACGTTGCTGTTTATCGTCACTGTTTCTGTATTTTGTAAAACTATAGTACTTTGTTTGTACGTGTTTCGATATTTACCAAGTTTTACTGCAGTCTTCCCCCTATTTCGGGGTTAATAAGACCGAGTTACTATCCTCTAAGCCACATACGCCACCAATGTCAAACTACTGAACGTATAAGTGGTGCCTAGAAAAAACACACGACTCTTTTACTGTGGTTGAGGGATAAGTCCGGTAAAGGATATGCCACGATTTTCATTTTCAGATCATGGTAGGATGTCTTGTCCGTCCTGGGTACAAGTTTGCTCAATATGGACTAGAGACTGTGATCATTAGTTGTCAGTCGCTACTTGTTGGCTCTGCCAATCTCTTCTGGGCTCTGAGCACTGGACCAACAGTCCATAGCTAATGAAACATCAAACCCGGAGTAAATTTGTCTCTAAGGTAAGTTCTTGCTTCCAAGACGTTATCAATATCATTAAGTGTATAGTAAGTCCATTGCCTTGTGAGTCGAAAATCGTGGGTTCGAATCCGGATCACGCCATTCTGTTCACAAGTGCAGTTTTTTCCAGAGACCCCAGGATTGTTGCTGGAGCTACGGAGTTCATGCTTTGTGTAATACTCTCGGCAGGTGGCATGCCATTTTAGCGGAGAGAGACTGAGCCAGATGGGGTAAAACCCGGTGTAATGAAGTCAATCCTTCGACTCCGGCTTTATATATTTCTTTTGTACCGTTTTAGATGGCCTACAGTCTGAGTGGTTACCGGGGCCCAAATTTGGGGTGTAAAGAATAGAACCACTGTTACCTGCCATGCATGTCGTAAGAGGCGACTAAGGAGGTTTGGCTGAAATCGGATGCACATGTCCTAAACTTGTAGAAGTTTATGCGTTTAGGGTCTACCAAACCAATGTGCAACGTATACACGTTCTTGGCAAAGATCAAACATCACAAAGAGTGATTAAAATTGGCCGTAAAGAACGAACGCGAAGAAGATGGCCTACAAGTAATTTCTCCATACTTCTCTGTCCTGGGCAACTCGATCAATGTCTTCCATGGAATTGAGTCTGATATGTTTTGCCTCTCTCAGCAAAGTTCGTCTTAGAGTTTCTCTAGGGTATACTCCTATTCTAGTTGAACAATAAAACCTTCTTCCTTTTCAATCTCTAATTCTGTTTTGTCTCACAGAGTCAGGATATGAAGGGATTTATAGAACGGGTTCTTAAATTAAGTGCTCTTCGTACATTGTGTCTTTCATTGCCTCTGTTATTTCTAAGGTCCACCTTTTGCGTGAACGGCCTTTTGCTTTGTATCCACTGTATCAGAGTAGCATTGCTCTTTGAGGTGCACTGTCTGTTGTCTGTTGGTAATCTCTTTATGAAGCCAGTACGATGTTTACACTTTTTTGATGAAGTCAGTACAGATGTTGTATACACTTTTTTTCCTGATGACTTCATTTCTAAACCTTGACAGACAAGAATCGCTAATAATAAGTTGAACAGCCTGTTCCATTGCAAAAACAAAACTATTTAATTGTTAAAGGTTCAATTGTGAAATCGATGCCTACGACGCCAGTGTGTTGCCCGCAAGGAAGCAAAGAATAGTACCACTGCGACCTACAAAGCATGTCGTAAGAGACGACCCATGTAGGACCCTAGAAAATAAAAAGCGTCGCAGAAATCGGATGTGCTGGCCTACTTGTAGGAGCATAACTGGCACAACGTGCAATCTCTCTCTTAGGCTCAGGTCACATACAAATCACATAAAGGGGTTAACAAGTGGTCGATAAGGAGCGTTTGAAGAAGAAGAAGATGACCAGGAAAAGTTACCAACCACAATACAAAAGACAAGAGTCACCAACATCAGCATACGAACGAAAGTTAGGACAGAGCCTTGCTTGAATTAAATTGAGAAACCAAAAAAAATGAAGTGAATCGACCACTAAATAAGAATGCAACCAAACTCAACGTCTCTAATTTAGACAAAGAATACAGCATCCAATAATGTCCATTAATCTAGATATGCAATACAATCCTTCTCTGTAAGCTCATGTGGCAGAATGGTTCATGAGGCCAGTGGTGCATTTAGTATGACAACAAGCAACATGACAATGGAGGTACTGGCGGTGATTAATGCTTTAACGTTGACTGGAGTCACAAAACTACACTCATACTGCATTTTGAGGATCGTGGTGGCTGCACCATCACAGAGGGCCAGCCAATGGATAGAGCTGATATTTTGAACGCCCTCATAGAGTGTGACCGCAAAGAAGATTTTCATTTAAAACACTTCACGTCAACTACTAGATTGCAGGAGCTGGGTTTGAAGATTGGGTAGCAAGAAAAGAACAGCATAACAGGTACGTGAGTAGGCTCATCAATCAAAATCGACGTGGTACGGTCAGTCGCTGGACGCTTTTGGAGATATTGCGAAGGTGATCGGAGCACCTATGGACATGTCCGGAGTGCAATGAAGATATTTCAAACTGAAACTGAAACTGAAACAATACAACAACCATAATAAATAACAAATTCAATCAAGAAAACATAAATGTATGAAGATATTGATATATTTCATGAAATAAAACAAATTAGATTGGTCTTAAAGTTTGACATTGAAATCAGAATAAATAATGCTACATATTGTACACGAGTCATTCTAGCATAAATAAATCAAGTTTTCCTGTAGCCCTTATCAAACCTTAGGGTATCTCTCTCTCTCTCGCGATCCACAGACATTAGGGTATCTCTCTCTCTTTCACGATCCCCAGACATTAGGGTCTCTCTCTCTCTCTCGCGATCCCAAGACATTAGGGAATGTAATGCCTATCACTTCACATTTCTAGGCCCTAATGTAGGCCGGAATTCTGGATGCCCTTCCTTTCTTCTTCTTCAGTGATCCAGCGGCACCTGAGCTCTTGCCCTTCGGCCCAATGCGATGTAGTGGTATCTGTATGTGTTTGTAACTTGTTCCTTTGTTCCGTATAATGTATGTGGCCTTGGAGGAAGGAGGTTCTTCCTTACATCATCTAGTGATGCGTTTCCCAAAGTGGGTACGCCCCAGTGGGTGCTGAAGCGTTCTATGAAAGGGGGTGGTGATAGTGGGTTCAGAAGAATTTGGGGGTGTTCAGGCGATTATGGGTCGGTGGCTCCGTAAAGAAGAAATTAATAATAAATATTTTTAAATAAATTATTTTCGTGATTTTGCGATTGAATAATCATTTAAAATTTGAATTCTGTATTTTAATTCATCTTATGCCCGTCTTACACGATCCATTTTTTTAATCGATTTTCTATTACATGCAAATAATCATTTGAAAATTTACCATGTATGACAGAAATATATATCAATTTTCTTTGTCAAAGAGAAAATAGAGCATGACTACATGTGAGTGGGAGGGGGCGTGAACACACTGTTATAATTTGTAGGGGGGCGTTACAGAGTTTATGTTGTGCACAGTGGGCGATGGGCTGAAAAAGTTTGGGAATCTATGATCTAGTGCTTGACTCTGCCCTACACGTGTATGGGTCTATAAACTGATGTGCAACGTATAGTCATTCCTGGCAAAGACCAAACATATCACAAAGAGGGATCACATTGGTCGTAAAGAACGAACTCTAAAAAAAACCACAAACAAAAAACACTTTACATTTCTAGACTCTAGTGAGCAGAAGGGTCAATTCCTTTCCTCACTTGTGGAACGTCGAGTGTGGTATTGGACCCACAACCCTCTTGTGTCCTAGTGGAGAGGTTAACACCTTACAAATTACGCTAATCCGTTCCACCTTCTAACATACTGAGGTGATATATATAGTCAATAAGTAGGTCATATATGAAACAGTGTCATCAGCATCATTAGGAGCCGTTTGTGGATTGAAGGTTGCACGCTGTAATGGATCACCAATAACCACCGTCTTTTGATTTGATGTTGCACTCTTCTTCTCCTTCTTCTCTTAACTCCTATTGAAGCATAAGGCATCAACACGTTTCTGACAACCAGATCTGTTTTGAGCAAGCCAGTTCAATTCAGGTCTTTTCCGCCTCTTCTTCTCTGTCTACAGTTCGTCTCCATGTCTCGCTGGATTGTCTCCTGCCTCTCTTGTTTCCCAGATTTCATTTCAAAGCTTCATGTGGGTGTCTAATCTTATGCATGTTGCACTCTACCAGACTATAATTTGTCCATCTCTTGATGTGTTCCTTCCACTTGTGTCTTTATCTTTCTCTTGTATGAGACACACTAGTACATCTGGTTAATTCTTACATTTGGTTAATTCTTACAACTGGTTAATTCTTACAACTGGTTAATTCTTACAACTGGTTAATTCTTACAACTGGTTAATTCTTACAACTGGTTAATTCTTACAACTGGTTAATTCTTACAACTGGTTAATTCTTACAACTGGTTAATTCTTACAGATAAGTGAACGACATGATTCCGACATTTCAAAATCTATAAGGATGTTGTTTTTGTTGCATCACAACATCGTCTGATGTTGAACAAATATCAATAATACATTTGGAAAACAAATATCAATAATATATTTGGAAAACAAATAGTAAATAATATATTTCTAGTTGGAACTGGAAATGTAGGATAACATGCAACGTAAAATATGATATTTACACATATACACGCATTATATATACATACCGGCACATACACTTTCTCTCTCCCCCTCTCTCACTCTCTCTCTCTCACATACACGCATACGCTCACATATATATTGTATTCATCTCGCACCGTTAAACTTTACATAGAGCTTACAAACAATTTCTCCATACCGCTCTATTTTGGAAAACTTTTTCATTCTCTTCTATGGATACATACATATATATATATCCATGGACAGAAAAAGAAAGAACACTGATGTCCTGAAAGAACTAAATGTTAAAGAGAATTGACTGATAAACAACATACTATACAGAAAAATTACATACTTTGGTCACATCAAGTGTCACGATGACCTGGAAAGAACAATACAAGAGGACAGGGTCCCAGGACGCAGAGGCAGACCAAGAAGAAGATGGCTACAAGATATTAAAGAAACCATGAACATGACCATCGACGAAGTGGGTGAACTGGCAAGAGACAGAGTGAATTTCAGATTTGCTGCAAAGAGAGCAACGTCCTATAAATGATACGCACCTTGATGATGATGATGTATATATAGTATTACAATATATATTCCGATTGTACCATTATACGTTACGTATGGTCTATATACAATATCTCCATACCACTCTATTCTGGACAACTCTTCCAATTTATTATATGGAATCGAGCTCGATATTGTTTTCGCTTCTCTCATTAAAGTATCTGTTAAATTTATCATAGCAACCATACTACATGGGCGTTTCAACTTGTAAATTAATGACACCAAACTTAGGGCGAAACTAGTAAAAACAAAGCACTGTAGTTTGACAAAGTACAAAACAAGATACAGCGATGTTTCGACCAAAAGACCTTTATCAAGCAAGGATACAACAGAAGTGAAGACATTCTTACACGGCAGACATTTCATATACAGTCAGACAATAAATCGCTAAAGGCCATAAAATGAATGTATCCTTTGCTTGATAAAGGCCTTTGGTCGAAACGTCGCTGATGTTATTGTTTGTGCACTTTGTTAAATTGAAGTACATTGTTTTTACGTTTTTCGCCATTGATACACAATTATACTGCAGTCTTTTTCTTATAAGCATAACAAGAATTCTACATAGAGAATTTAGCTAATAACAGACAAACTCCTGCAGACATGGTCAATATAAATGCAGATGAAGGTTATTTGGGATCTTCTTGTGAAAGATGACAGACTACTACTATGGTTATCCTGTGCTTCTAATGTAGTGATGTAGTGATGTAGTGATGTAGTGATGTAGTGATGTAGTGATATATTGATTGATTTGATGGGACCATCATCATTGCACTTTGGTGAGTAACCAGGTGTGCTCCGATCTCTTTCTTACACAGGAAAATCGCATCTGCAGTGCACGAACTCCGTAGCACCGGTAAGGGTCACCGATGTAATTTTGAAGATGGTGAAGATATTTATGTAGGATTATTAAGTCAACCACTGTGTGCCAACAGTCAATGAAAAATACAGGCCTAACACTGTATTGACCTATATACCACGAGGTATGAAAGGACCGGTTCCTTTACTTTTTTTTTATTAAGTCAACCAGAAAGCCATCAACATTAACGAAGGACGATTACCAAAATATTATCAGTTTATAACAAATTGTAATTCTACGCCTCAGAACTGGACACCAATAGATTCCGCAGCCACATGTATACAACATTCAAGGTTGGCAGTTCAGTCATGTATACAGGTGGACACCCAAGGATACATAGCATATACCTTAAGATTTCCTAAAATACAATAATGTACTGAGGCAACGCACTGGTCGATTGAAACAATACTGGGCAGAAAACTGTACAAACTTCTGCGAGAGCTACAAAAGACAATAAAGTTTATTCAAGAGACAACATTAACTATATATAAAATATTCCAAGTGAAGGAAAGGAAGGAATCACATTGCTACACTAAACGATAAAAACATGTGGCCACAAAAATAATAAAGTTGGATGAACATACTAAACTAAAGGTGTTTATAAAGTCACTGTGCAGTAAATTTTGAAAATATTTTACTAATTACGTCACAAAAGATGGGAATTTACGTCATGATATTCTGAGTTCCATAATCCTGTGCGCAGCAGTACACAACAAGTTGCTGCTATATTCACGATTTCATTGCTGAAAGGAAACTAGTCGTTTAGTCGTCGGATCACCATCACTGCACGTCGAACAAATTAGTCCATAAGTGCTCCGATCTCTCCTCAGTATGTCCATCAGCGTGTGGCGACTAACGACACCAGTTCTTTGTTGGTTTACAATTCTTCTTTGTCTGACAGCATAGCGTTCTTGTCGAGCTACACCACACTTAACTTTGAGTTCTTGCAGTCTGGTTAGTGTTGTGGATTCACCGCTATTACGTGAATCATGTACACGCCCTCTCCCTTAAGGAATTTATAATATCAGCCTGGTCCATTGCTCGTCCGCTTTGGACAGCAGCCATACCTGCAAGCCTATCCGCACGTTCATTCCCGCTTACACCTGCATGCCCTGGCACAAAAATAAAACTGATCTTTGTCAGCTGAGACCTTCCCAGCGATTATATCCAATGTCTCCTAGCCCATCCTGTTTCAATCTTCCTGAGCATACTCATTGAGTCACTGAGAAAACATGCATGGATAAAAGTCTGTGATTCTAGCCAAATCATCGCTTTGGTAACCGCCATGATTTCCATAGTGAGACTGCTCGTAGTCACGGCAAAACCACCACTGTCTTCCTTCACAACATCACCTCCGACCTGAGCAGTGAAAGCCCACGAGCTCCGCACATGTCGAATCACCGAACCATCCGTATAAATGATTACATCATGCTCAGATGCGTTCTCAGAAATTAATGCCTGAACCTCTGCCTCCACGACAAGTGGGTTGTGTTGCCTGCATTCTTTATCAAGTTCGATGCATACAGAAAAGGATGTAGCGATTCCTGTTGGCACTAGTATCCATTCTTCACCGGGATCAAAGTCTTCAAGTGTACACACCTGTTCAATACAGTCCTCGACCTGACCCATCCAAGATTTTCCTCTTTTTAACCTATTTCCTTGTTGTCTCTTTATTTCCAAGTGCAGAGGATGTTGTGTGTCAGCATTGACTCGAAGGTATGCTCGTGCACGGCTCATCAGTATTCTATACTCCATAGTAGGATAGTCAAGGAGATAGCGCATCGCCCTACACGACGTGTCTTTAGTGCAACCAAGTATAATGCGCATCGCCTCGTTCTGTATTCTTTCCAGTCATTCTATCTGACTATGACTGAGAGTCGGGATCGCCAGCGCATACTCAAGCACAGAAAGGACCAGATCCTGGTATAAAAGACAAAGATGGCGCTGTTCACAATCCGCCGCAGCCATTACCCTCATCGCCAGCAAACCTTTCCTCGCCTTCATTATCACATGAGCTATGTGTTCCGTAAAAGCTAGACTACGATCGAAACGCAGCCCCAGGTATTTCATAGACTGAGATCGCTCCACCACCTCGGAACACAAAACCACAGATGGTGTTGGAGTATTGACGATGTGGTTGTTTAAAGAGAACCATGTCACCGCTGCTTTTGTGGGGTTGACCAATGCTCCTGCTTCAACGCACCATCTACCTATGCGGTCGATTTCTGACTGAAGTTCCTCCACAAGCTGTTCTCTATCCTTGCCCTGACGATACACCAACACATCAGCTGAAAGGAAATGGTGTTAACTATTGAAAAATAAGGTATTTTTAGTGGAACATGTCTTTCGTAATGGTGACAAATATACTGAAGAAATAATTCGACAATATATGCTGAAATTTCCACTCACAAGTCGTGTTCGCAGTCACTTTACCGAATACAAGCTAGCAAAGAGCAGTAGTATTTAGATGAATAGCAACAATCTATGTTATATATTTGTAGGCGTCTTTGAAAACCACATTTCTTGTGACGTAGTCTTGCCCGGACCTAAATTTAACTCACAGCGACTTTATAAACACTCTGTATAACATGCATATGTTTCTAAAATGTAATGTCCTATAATACTATTCAATGAAAAATTCGCATTGTTGAGGTCTGAAACGGAGATGAGATTTGTCGTCGGAGTACACTAGCTTCACAAACTGACGTCAACATTGTTATCCAACAGCTGGTGTAATAGGTTGTATTCTTGAGCTGATGATGTTATATGGTGTCAAGTCAGGTTAAAAAATCTCTCAAACGACATATGTATATGTGCATACTAAGAAACTAACACATAATCAATTTACCATAACCAGAATAAGGTGCGGTTCAAATTTGAACTATACAGTTGTCGAGGTAACCTATTTCATTTAGGTATGTTTATCACTTAAGTTAACTCTAGACAGAACAAGACTAGGACTAGAACCACACTCTATGACGATCTTTAAAATGACAGGTCTATCCATTGGCAGGCCCCCTGATATGGTGACAGAGCCAGGCAGCCTGTCTGCTCTCTCATTGCAAAAGTGCCCAGGAACAAAGATAAGTGCAATTCTGCAAATTGTTGACGCTTGTAGTGATGCAGTGCATAGCTTGCGCACCGAACCAGTCTCCACCTTTTGGTTGCACATTGGTCAAGTTGCTATATATATATATATATAACCCTGGTACATAGTCCCAGTAATTTCAACAGTATATAGAAAGCAAATTGAAAGTATTTGAAAATAGATTACGAAAAATAATAAACATAAAATGTGACGAATTCAGGAGAAGTGATGAAATCAGAGAAATGTCTAGTCAACCACTAGTGACAACTCTTATAAGAAGGAGAAGATGGAGATATGTTGGACAAACCTTGAGAATAAATGATCAAAGAATAAAAAGCAGACATTGAAGTGGGATGCAGAGGGTTCATGAAAGAGAGGACGCCCTAGGGAGATACTGAAATGAATTTTTCTGAGAAATGCAAGAAATTTCGATCTCAATTCCGTAGAAGAGATTGAGCGAGTTGCCCAGGACAGAGCGATATGGAGAAATTACTTGGAGGCCCTATGTAACGTATAACGATACAAGAGGAATTATTATTATTATGTAATTACCTCTGAAGTCGGCGAAGTCCCGCCTGTATGGCGAGGGGCACCAGTCAAATGATAAAGCAGGCTTTCACGCAAAAATCAGTCAGAAGCGCCATACAATGCTAACGCTCGAATTCACAGCGGGCGAGCGCAGACGATGAAGATTATTATATAATCACAGATCTGAACAAATAGATAACAAGAAGACAGACAAACTTGCTAAAAGGGGCGCAGAATCTGAACAAATAGATAACAAGAAGACAGACAAACTTGCTAAAAGGGGCGCAGAATCTGAACAAATAGATAACAAGAAGACAGACAAACTTGCTAAAAGGGGCGCAGAATCTAAACAAATAGATAACGAGAAGGCAGACAAACTTGCTAAAAGGGGCGCAGAATCTGAACAAATAGATAACAAGAAGGCAGACAAACTTGCTAAAAGGGGCGCAGAATCTGAACAAATAGATAACGATATCACATACTTTGGGGGAAAAAAAGAGCTGTCGTGAACATTAGAAAAGAACCTAAGCCATCCAACGATAACTGCCTCACACTTGACAGACAAAGGCATACTATCATATTCCAACTCAGGATAGGTCGTAACAAACTGAACAGACACCTACACAGGCTACGGTTGTTCCCATCCTCTCTGTGCCCCTGTGGCACCGCTTATGAAACCTCAGAACATGCCCTGCAAGACTGTCTCCTGTATGTCCTCCCTAGAAAGAAATGCTGGCCCTACAACACAACACTATATTTAAAACTACATGACACCAGAGATAAGCTCTAGACAACAGTTGACTTCATCATAAGAACGCGTCTAACGGTATAATTATCAAAACTACATGACACCAGAGATGAGTTCCAGACAACAGCCGACTCCATCATAAGAAAGAGTCTAACGGTATAATCATCAAAACTACATGGCACCAGAGATGAGCTCCAGACAACAGTCGACTTCATCATAAGAACGCATCTAACGGTATAATTATCAAAACTACATGACACCAGAGATGAGCTCCAGACAACAGTCGACTTCATCATAAGAACGCATCTAACGGTATAATTATCAAAACTACATGACACCAGAGATGAGCTCCAGACAACTGCCGATTTCATCATAAGAACGCATCTAACGGTATAATCATCAAAACTACATGACACCAGAGATGAGCTCCAGACAACAGCCGACTTCATCATAAGAACGAGTCTAACGGTATAATCATCAAAACTACATGGCACCAGAGATGAGCTCCAGACAACAGTCGACTTCATCATAAGAACGCATCTAACGGTATAATCATCAAAGCTACATGACACCAGAGATGAGCTCCAGACAACAGTCAACTTCATCATAAGAACGAGTCTAACGGTATAATCATCAAAACTACATGGCACCAGAGATGAGCTCCAGACAACAGTCGACTTCATCATAAGAACACGTCTGACGGTATAATCATCAAAGCTACATGACACCAGAAATGAGGTCCAGACAACAGTCGACTTCATCATAAGAACACGTCTGACGGTATAATCATCAAAACTACATGGCACCAGAGATGACCTCCAGACAACAGTCGACTTCATCATAAGAACACGTCTGACGGTATAATCATCAAAACTACATGGCACCAGAGATGACCTCCAGACAACAGTCGACTTCATCATAAGAACACGTCTGACGGTATAATCATCAAAGCTACATGGCACCAGAGATGACCTCCAGACAACAGTCGACTTCATCATAAGAACGAGTCTAACGGTATAATCCTCAAAACTACATGACACCAGAGATGACCTCCAGACAACAGTCGACTTCATCATAAGAACGAGTCTAACGGTATAATCATCAAAACTACATACAGTGGCACTCCAGACAAGTCACTTCATAGAACGGTCAACTAATCCAAGACATGACCCAAGATGCCAACATCTCATCATAAGAACGAGTCTAACGGTATAATCATCAAAACTACATGGCACCAGAGATGAGCTCCAGACAACAGTAGACTTCATCATAAGAACACGTCTGACGGTATAATCATCAAAACTACATGGCACCAGAGATGAGCTCCAGACAACAGTCGACTTCATCATAAGAACACGTCTGACGGTATAATCATCAAAACTACATGACACCAGAGATGAGCTCCAGACAACAGTCGACTTCATCATAAGAACGTGTCTAACGGTATAATCATCAAAACTACATGACACCAGAGATGAGCTCCAGACAACAGTCGACTTCATCATAAGAATGCGTCTAACGGTATAATCATCAAAACTACATGACACCAGAGATGAGCTTCAGACAACAGTCCAGACTTCATCATAAGAACACGTCTAACGGTATAATCATCAAAATAGCGATCGCAAAGAAGAATACGCATCTATAAAAGTGTTTAGTCTCAAATCTACACATTGCTTTTACTTTCAGACTTACAAAATTGTTATGTACAAGCAGTGGCGGCTCGTCATTAAGGACCGGTGGCCGAGCCCCACCAAAAATAATGTGTAACGTGTATAAATTAAAATATAATCTAACCCAATACCATGATATTCCACACAAAAATATGTCTGGCCCCACCAACAAAACTTAGCACGAGCCGCCACTGTGTACAAGGCTTCAAAACGTGTTACGTCTTAGACCACCGTGTTTTCTCATAGATCTCTGGAAGCATTTAGCCTCATGTTCTATTAGCCTAGACGTCATGTAACACCAGTGCGACCTTGAACTGTACGAGTGACATGTAATATGTAGCTAGTTAGCAGATTGGCAGACTTCCTGCTGGGTTGGAGATTCAGCCAAAAATTCGACACTTCTCCAGTGGGTCCATGTAGGAACTACGTGCACACTGGAATGCCTCTGAGAACTCGTCTGAATTCCGTAGTACACCATTCACTCTGTGAAGAGACGATAAATAAATTATGAATTAATTGTTGACAAATTTTCGTGTTTGTGGATGGTACTATGTAAGTATCCATCATATATATGTGGAACGCAGTAATACAATATTTACGAGAGAAAAAGCTATTCATAGCTGTAGTTTTCTTCAAATTCCATACAACCACTTGTTAAAACTTCTGTAATGTTTGAGCCAACGATTATGGTTTCCTTATCAGCTACCAGAGCAAGCACACTAATTTATTGATATACACAAATGGACTACCAGGCCTACTTAACGCTCTAAAGGAATCCTGAGATAGTAATTGCCCGAAAGCCGAAACAAATGTATCTTCAAAAAACCAAAAACTAGACAGAGGAAAAACAGTATTGAAACTTGATAATATTATAATACTGGAAATACATCAAAACATATCCCATAATAGATTACAAAGACAGTGGCACAGAGGAGTCTAGTGGATAAGATGTTAAACCTTGCTGAGTCGAAGGTCGTGGTCGAATCCAACGGCCGTTTGCAAGCTGATTTCCAGAGACTCTAGGATCGTTGCTGAGCTACGGATTCGTGCATTGGCAATGACCTGGCATCGTGGCTTGCCATTTCTGTGGAAAAGGACTGAGCCATAGGGGTAAAACGATCAATGAAGTCAATCTCTCGGTTTAAAATCGGTCACGACTTGCACCTCAAAAGCATGTTACCCGATACAATGATCAAGCAAAGTTGCGGCCAAACAAAGGTGAACCCATGAGATAAGAGACGAAAGACACTATTATGAAGAACAAACGCCGTTCTATAAATCCTCTATCCACGCTGTGAGGCAAAACAGTTGGGACAAGAATAAAACAAAAGAAGTGGAAGATTGGACTTAAGCAGGATGTTACAACATATCAAGACTTCTGTCCTTAGTAAGACCGCAGGAATAATTAGAAGACAGAACAGTCTCAGGATCGATCTAAGAGAACAGATGACGGAATAAAACATTTTTTACCAGGGAACTATGGGGGTGGTAAGTTAAGATAAGTTTTACTCTGTCAGAGTTAGTAGTCCTATGCTGACTGGTAAGGGCCTGCTGGCGAGTGATTTTCTGAACTCGATGCATAGCCGAGACAAGCACCCTCTCCGGGTATAGGCGCCTACGAAAGAAATCAAGCATCTCGCGAGCTCTCTCAAGAAAATCATCGTCCTCACTACAAAGGCGACGAAGGCGTAAGAGCTGCGAGAATGGAAAGAGTCACGACAAGCGCCGGGATGGGAAGAAGTATAGAGGAGAAAACTATGTGCATCAGTAGGCTTGTAATATACTGATGTAGAGATAGTGGATAGGCGTAAGGTGATAGTAATGTCAAGAAAGTTGACACAAGTAGTGGAGATGTGAGAAGTAAAACGAATAGAAGGGTGGAAAACATTAATGAAATTAATGAAGCGTGACAAATCGGCTTCAGGCATATCAGTGATGTAATCTTATCTATGCCATTATCTGTAAGCGGTGTAACAAGGCTTATATCGGCGAGACAGGCAAGAGGCTCAGTGACCGATTCGCCCAACACTTACGGGACATACGCCAATGCTCTGTGACCCCTGTAGCCACCCATTTCAATGACACTGGCCATTTAGGTGCTCACGATGTCCAGGTCACAGCCATCCGATCATGTTCCTCGGATGATCGCAGTCGATTTTCTCTGGAGAATCGGTTGATTTCTTTGTATGGTACCTTGCGACCACGCGGGCTCAACGTATTACATTCTTATGCTTCTTAGTACTTTCTCTTCCCATGCTTTGTAATCTATATGGGTATATGTTGCATGTATTCAAGTTATATATTTACTAGATGTTTCATTGTTTCTTTTCCTTTCTATTTCTAGTTTTTATGTGTGTTTTGTGTTACATTTATTTCGTTATTCGTTTTTATTCCAGATTTTCCTTAGATACGTTTGTATTTGGTCGTCCATTTGTGTTTCATTTTAATTTGTCACTCCTGTTTGTTCGTTTGCTGATAAAGGCCTTGTTGGTCGAAACGTTGCTTTATTTTGTCATTGTTTTGTAATTTGTAAAACTACAGTACTTTGTAATTACGTGTTTTATGTAAGTATCACATCATGAATATTAATGTTGAAACGACTGAGGTAATGACAATATCACGAGAAGGAAAGAAAAGCAATATCTTCATAGCTGCTTCTTCTTCTTCTTCTTCTTCGACCGTTCCATATCAACCACTTGTTAACACTTCTTTGTGATTTGTATGTGATCTGAGCCTAGGAGCGATTATGCGTTTTACCAGTTATGCGCCTACCAGTAGGCAAGCACACTCAATTTATGTGAGGCTTTTTATTTACCAGGGTACCTTCCTAGGCCCTACTTTACTCGCCTCTTACGGCATGCCTTGTATGTAGTAGTGTTACTATTCTTGCCCCCCCGAGCCCTGGGAAAAACACAGGCGATCTTCAGAGAAAACCAACAACTAGGACAAGTGAAAAACTTCACGTATTTGTAAACCTTGATAAGTATTATCAATATCATGGAAGACTACATCAAGAAACATGGTTCGGCCACATAATCAGATTACCAACAGACAGTGCGCCTCACTAGAGGGTCTCTGTGGATAAGTGGTTAAGCCCTTTGCCTTGTGAGTCGAAGGTCGTGGGTTCGAATCCAGACCGCGCCGTTCTGTTCACGAGTGCAGTTTTTTCCAGAGACTCTTAGGATTGTTGCTGGAGCTACGGAGTTCGTGCTTTGTGCAATACTCATGGCAGGTGGCGTGCCATTTCTGCGGAGAGGACCGAGCCATATGGGGTAAAACCCGATGCAATGAAGTCAATCCTTCGGTTTTCAAACCCTTTTTAGTGCACCTCAAAGAGCAATGTTACTCCGATACAATGAATACAAAGCAAAAGGCCGGCCAAACAAAAGGTGAACCTCAGAGATAACAGAGGCGACGAAAGACACTATTTATGAAGACACACAAACGCTCGTTCTATAAATCTCTTCTTATCCTGACGCTGTGAGGCAAAACAGGATTGGGACAAAATAAAACAAAAGAAAGAAAGGGAAGATTGCAGTAAAACTATATAGCAAGGTTGCATTAAAACTATATAGCAAGATTGTAGAAAAACTATAGCAAGATTGCAGTAAACATATAGCAAGATTGTAGTAAACTATATAGCAAGATTGCAGTAAACAAATAGCAATGGCGAAACAGACAAACAAATGTATATATTATGTCTGCAGTCTACGAAGTCTATCTTTATGTCTTTTCTCTGACAGCAACACCCCACAGAAAGCTCACCACGTGTGAAATGAAATGCTTGAGGAAGGCAGTATGAGTCACCAGGAAAGACAGACTACGAAATGAAGACATCAGAAGCAGAGTGGGCATAACTTCATGCATCGAATACATCGAAAGACAACAAATACAGTGGTTTGGACATTTAATGAGAATGAAATACAACCAACCACCACTAACAGCATACAATAAAAAGAGATCGGGTACTAGAGCTAATGGAAGACCAAGAAAAAGATGGATAGACAATATCATGACCACACTACATAAACAAGGATACAACACAACAAGGGCGACTCATCTAGCCCTAGAACGCAAACTAAAGCTCCCATCCCTACGCTTAACGGCAAGAGTGGGCAGCCAACTACATCTTCTACCTGGGAATAGACAATAGTATCTTTTGCTTGATAAAGGCATTTTGATCGAAACGTCGCTGCATATTGTTTTGTACTTTGAAGTTCGATAACAGCAGATTGAAGAATAAATACCGAAATACAGCAGAGACGACACAGAAGCAGCAGAAACAGAAAACTGAATTAGATAACAGAAACCATAATCAAATAGTTTGACATGTTTAGAACGTTGCCACCCTAGCAGTCCGAAATGTTTCTCTGTTATGGGCCAAAATGCCCCGTCCCTGCAACCATCATGTTTAAACCCTCAGTTACATTCTGAATCCATTTTCTCCGTGGTCTTCAGTTTCTTTTCGTTGCGGGGATGCCCTCTTCCATAATGGTTCTCTCCAGCACTTTGTGTCTTTTTATATGTCCAAAATATCTCAATTTTCTCTTTCTTATTTGTAGCATAAGCCAGTTTTATTTTATTTTCAGTTATTTCTGGATAGATCTATTTGTTCTCTTCTCTGTCCATGATATACGAAGGAATTTTCTGTAACATTTATATTCAAAAGTACATATATCTTTTTCTACTGCTTTATTAAATGCCCATGCTTCACACCCATACGTTGCCACTGGGAATATCCATGCTCTAAGTAATCTGATCTTTGTTTTCTTATCAGTTTCATTCCATACTGTTTTTAGTTGTTTAATTTTTTGTAAGGCCAACATAAATAGGTAGAAGAAAACAGAATGACAGAAACATAATAATAGAAACAGAATAACAGAAACAGAATAATATAAACAGAATAATATAAACAGAATAATAGAAACAGAATAATAGAAACAGAATAATAGAAACAGAATAATAGAAACAGAATAATAGAAACAGAATAACAGAAACAGAATAATATAAACAGAATAGTATAAACAGAATAATAGAAACAGAATAATAGAAACAGAATAATATAAACAGAATAGTATAAACAGAATAATAGAAACAGAATAATAGAAACAGAATAATAGAAACAGAATAATAGAAACAGAATACCAGAAACAGAATAATATAAACAGAATAGTATAAACAGAATAATATAAACAGAATAATATAAACAGAATAGTATAAACATAATAATAGAAACAGAATAACAGAAACAGAATAATATAAACAGAATAATATAAACAGAATAATAGAAACAGAATAGTATAAACAGAATAATAGAAACAGAATAATAGAAACAGAATAATATAAATAGAATAACAGAAACAGAATAATATAAACAGAATAGTATAAACAGAATACCAGAAACAGAATAATAGAAACAGAATAATAGAAACAGAATACCAGAAACAGAATAATATAAACAGAATAGTATAAACAGAATAATATAAACAGAATAATATAAACAGAATAACAGAAACAGAATAATAGAAACAGAATAATATAAACAGAATAATATAAACAGAATAACAGAAACAGAATAATAGAAACAGAATAATATAAACAGAATAATAGAAACAGAATAACAAACAGAATTGGAGATGAACTTAGAAACACGTGACATACCAATAGTCGATTACTCCTAATTGCAGCACAATTCACACACCACAGATACTCGTGTGCCGATATCTACTCACTGGACCAAATCGATTCCAATACAATATCGCTAACATATCAAAGAGGTTAATTAACCCTATAGATATCCAACCGATACATTTCTATTGAGATATCGATTACTACAGATCATTTCTTGTGCAAGCTTCACGCGACCGGAAACATTAACGCCTGGCCTGGCAGAAGAAAAAAAAAACCCACCACCATTTGTTTCTTTTATTCCAACACTATGCAGACTGAATGTCCTATACTTTGAAGCTTGTATTTATGTTCTGTGTTTTTGATTTCCACAAATATTATTACAATAAATTTTTGTGTTCCTTTCATCATAACCCTTTCATTTCGTAATAATTTGTTGTTGTCTCCGGATGCATTTCATTGCAATGTATATTGTTTTAACTATTGTACTGGCTTTGAGCTGTTTTTTTTTAATTTAGAGAGCCGTATATCGGATTGATTGATTGATTGATTGATTGATTGATAGGACCATCATCATTGCACTTCGGTGAGAAACCATGTGTGCTCCGATCTTTTTTTTACACGGGAAGATCTCCACTGCAGTTCACGAACTCCGTAGCATTGACGTGGTTCGATGTAATTTTGAAGATGGTGAAGATATTTTGTACGATTTTTTTAATTAAAAATTTTTTTTCTAATGAATTTTGTCTGGGCAGCGGCTTTTCAGCCTGCTCGTCTCGATTTTAAGCTGCAAATGGTTCTTTTACGTGCTCAAATTTAACACGAGAACTACGTTTTATCGTTCGTCTCCGATAGGACTTGGAACTCGATCTCACCTACACTGAGATCAGGGATCTGTGGAAAAATATTCCTATTGCTCCACGAAGGAGCGAACCGGTTACCTTTGGCACGGGAAGCGAGCACCTAGCCGCTACGCTACAGAGACACCACATTAGAAGTATGGCACGAGAAGCGAGCACATAGCCGCTACGCTACAGAGACACCACATTAGAAGTTTGGCACGAGAAGCGAGCACATAGCCGCTACGCTACAGAGACACCACATTAGAAGTTTGGCACGAGAAGCGAGCACATAGCCGCTACGCTACAGAGACACCACATTAGAAGTTTGGCACGAGAAGCGAGCACATAGCCGCTACGCTACAGAGACACCACATTAGAAGTTTGTCACGAGAAGCGAGCACATAGCCGCTACGCTACAGAGACACCACATTAGAAGTTTGGCACGAGAAGCGAGCACATAGCCGCTACGCTACAGAGACACCACATTAGAAGTTTGGCACGAGAAGCGAGCACATAGCCGCTACGCTACAGAGACACCACATTAGAAGTTTGGCACGAGAAGCGAGCACATAGCCGCTACGCTACAGAGACACCACATTAGAAGTATGGCACGAGAAGCGAGCACATAGCCGCTACGCTACAGAGACACCACATTAGAAGTATGGCACGAGAAGCGAGCACATAGCCGCTACGCTACAGAGACACCACATTAGAAGTATGGCACGAGAAGCGAGCACATAGCCGCTACGCTACAGAGACACCACATTAGAAGTATGAAGAGTTCATTTTATTTTTAATTTCTTCAACGTCTTTTTCATATTTTTTTCTCTCTCTCTCGCGATTGCCGCCCAGACCGATGTACAAGATTTCCCGTGAATCTCATTCATGTTGAAATCTGATTCATGCAGCCTTAGCATGGGTGTGTTTCCTCACATCTTCAGCGTCATTTGGAGCTCTGGTGCTTATCCTTCGGCGATGTGTTCGGTTTTAGTCAGCGTTTACTTGGTGCCCTCTCCGTCAGCCTTGGGCTGTTCCCAGCCGACCTGCAAGGCAGCAGGTTTCTATTTTCTTTTAGGGTAGCTACCCTTAGACAACCTGCCCTCCCGGATTGTTAAGCGTCATCTGCCCAGGTTATCAGTCCTTACATATTCTTTCAACCATCCCGCCACGCCCTTCTTTCTCTCTCCTATTTCTCTTGTCTTAATGCTCTTTTCTTCTCGTTTCATAAATAGCATCTAGTGTTATCTTTTGTATTAACTTCTTCATCATTTTCTTCCACTCTCTTTCTTATCTTATTAAATATTTATTCCTCCTCGTTTCTTAATTAATTTGTTTTTTTGAATCCCATTTTCTGCAAGTAAAAATTTTCTAAATTGTTTTTTTTCTGATTATATCGTTTTATTGTATTTCTTTTTGTATTGCTTTTTATTTTTAGTACTTTTTATTTTGAATGCCTCCTATTTTTAACCTTTTATTTTCAACACTTTTTATTTTTAATACTTTCTATTTTTAACACTTTTATTTTTAACACTTTTTATTTTTAACACTTTTATTTTTAACACTTTTATTTTTAATACTTTTTATTTTTAACACTTTTATTTTTAACACTTTTATTTTTAACTATAACTTATTATTTTTAAACACTTTTTATTTTTAATACTTTTATTTTTAACTTTTATTTTTAACACTTTTTATTTTTAATACTTTTTATTTTTAATACATTTGATCTTTAATACTTTTTGTTTTTAATACATTTGATCTTTAATACTTTTTATTTTTAATATTTTTTAATTTTAACTTCATTTTTTAACACTTTTTATTTTTAACTTTTTATTTTTTATACATTTTATTTTTAATACATTTTATTTTTCTTCGTCTTTGTTTTCAAACTTACTGTCTATTGTTGTGTCCTTCTCACTTAGATTTCTCTTACATTTTTAACTAGCCAACATTACGTGACTTATGGCAGGACAGGTCAGTGTTGACTGACGTTCCAATTCCTTTTTATTAATAATTAACACAACTATGCTTATTTTAAAAAAATCCTTTGTTGACTATAAATTCAGGCGTAACCATGATGCCAACTACATCGCTCCTGTCTTATTTTTCCGTGAAAGCTTGCTTTCCTTAATATTAGTGTTAACATCAGTCGCTATTCAGGCGAACCTTAGGATGACTTCAGCGGTACTTGTAATGTAGATTTCCCAAACTCGCGTCTGCTAATAATTAACACAGAATTGGTAATAATTAACTAGACTCAGCTGTTCTTCTTATTGTCTTTTAACTCCTAGTGGACCAGGGTAAAAGTCTTGTTTTTACAAACCATTTATTTTTATTATAAAAACGCCCATTAGTGTGGCTCCTGGTAAAAATACGTCCACCCCATATGCACGTAGTGTGGTGTTTGGTTCACAAGGAGTTAAGGCCCACATGTTTTCAGTAAGGACTCATAACGTGACTCAGAACTTCTGACTCATGACTCAACTCTTCTCTATTGACATGACACGACTCACCTCTACAGCCTCATGACATGACTCACATCTACAGCCTCGTGACAGGACTCTCTTCTACACCCTCATGACATGACTCACCCCTACATCCTCAGGACAGAACTCACCACTACACCTTCAGGACAGAACTCTCCTCTACAGCCTCATGACATGACTAACATCTACAGCCTCGTGATATGACTCACTTCTACAGCCTCATTACAGGATTTTCCTCTACAGTCACATGACAGAGCCTCTACAGCCTCATGACGCGACTCACATCTACAGCCTCATGACAGGACTCTCCTCTACAGTCTCATGACGCGACTCACATCTACAGTCTCATGACGCGACTTACATCTACAGTCTGATGACACGACTTACATCTACAGCCTCATGACATGACTCACATCTACAGCCTCATGACATGACTCACTTCTACAGCCTCATGACATGACTCACCCCTACATGCCTCATGACAAGACTCACCCCTGCATGCCTCATGACAGGACTCACCCCTACATGCCTCATGACAGGACTCACCCCTACATGCCTCATGACAAGACTCACCCCTACAGCCTCATGACAGGACTCACCTTTGTTGATTGGGGATAGTTTGATGCTTCGTTCCACTAATATAATGCTCCAAAATACCCCGCTCACTGACTTTCTCACAATGTGTCTGAAAGTAGTACAAATATTTAACATAAGATTTCATCACTTGATAATAAAAGCACTAGAATACTAACAAAACAGATAAACTCTCTTTATCAGTCTTTATCATCCCTTATTTTCTGAAATTTATGTAACAAATATTGAAATGTCCGTTTCTGCATGCATTTGTTTCGGGTTAGCATTCCCTATGTCTAGTCTTTGCCCGCGTGCCCAGCGTGTTCATAGCGCTTTGGGACTACGTGTGACTAGTCCTCTGTAAGTGCGGGTTCAACTCCGCGGACTGGCAGAAAAGCTACAGGTTCCCAGATTTACGGTGTTCGTGGCACCGAGCCGAAGGGTTACGATGTCCATGACACTGAACCGAAGAGCTTTCAGCTCAAGTGTTTCTGGATCGGAAGAAAACAAAATGTCTAGTCTTTGATTGCAACAATGCAAACATTCAAGGATATCTACTCTCATTCCAGTAACAGGGCTGCTTTGTAATAACCTGCCATGTTTTGTGCACGGATTTTCAAAGGAAGGACACTTAACAAAAACAAATTGTAAAACATTTTTCAAATCATCGTGCAAGACTTCCTGCTTCTTCTTCTTCTTCTTCGAACGTTCTATATCGACTACTTGTTAAACGACTCTTTGTGATTTGTTTATGATCTGAGCCTAAGAGTGATTGTACGTTGTGCAAAAGTTATGCGCCTACAAGTAGGCCATCACAAATGATTTCTGCGACTATTTTTATTTATTTGGGCAGTTTCCCTAGGCCACTACTTTAGTCGCCTCTTACGACATGCAGTTTAGGTCACAGTGTAATTATTCTTTGGGTAGTTTCCCTAGGCCCCTACCTTAGTCGCCTCTTACGACATGCAGTTTAGGTCACAGTGTAATTATTCTTTGGGTAGTTTCCCTAGGCCCCTACCTCAGTCGCCTCTTACGACATGCAGTTTAGGTCACAGTGTAATTATTCTTTGGGTAGTTTCCCTAGGCCCCTACCTTAGTCGTCTCTTACGACTTGCAGTTTAGGTCACAGTGTAATTATTCTTTGGGTAGTTTCCCTAGGCCCCTACCTTAGTCGTCTCTTACGACTTGCAGTTTAGGTCACAGTGTAATTATTCTTTGGGTAGTTTCCCTAGGCCCCTACCTTAGTCGCCTCTTACGACATGCAGTTTAGGTCACAGTGTAATTATTCTTTGGGTAGTTTCCCTAGGCCCCTACCTTAGTCGCCTCTTACGACATGCAGTTTAGGTCACAGTGTTATTATTATTTGCTCCTTGCAAGCCCCGACAACACACCGGGGCAACATTTCAAAGAAACATCAATTGGTTACAACAAAACAAAACATAACAGTGTGTCAAACAAGGTAATCAGATTATTTTTGAAGTGAATCCACTGTCATTTGGACAAGCTATAATCAGATCTTCATTTCTTGCGTTGTTGACTAGATCTTGCATCGTCAGACACACCATAATGGAAGAATACAGTTGTCTATAATAAATACAGACATACAACTACATCAAATCTCTCCAACAGTCTTCTTCTTTGCGTTCGTTCTTTACGACCAATTTTAATCACTCTTTGTGATATGTTTGATCTTTGCCAAGAACGTGTATACGTTGCACATTGGTTTGGTAGGCCCCTAAATGCATAGCCTTCTACACGTTTAGGACATGTGCATCCGATTTCAACCAAACCTCCTTAGTCGCCTCTTACGACATGCGTGGCAGGTAACAGTGGTTCTATTCTTTACACCCAAAATTTGGGTCCCGGTAACCACTCGGGCGTCTCCAACAGTTATACAGCTACATTAAATCTCTCCAACAGACATACAGCTACATTAAATCTCTCCAACAGACATACAACTACATTAAATCTCTCCAACAGACATACAACTACATCAAATCTCTCCAACAGACATACAACTACATCAAATCTCTCCAACAGACATACAACTACATCAAATCTCTCTAACAGACATACAGCTACATCAAATCTCTCCAACAGACATACAGCTACATCAAATCTCTCCAACAGACATACAGCTACATCAAATCTCTCCAACAGACATACAACTACATCAAATCTCTCCAACAGACATACAGCTACATCAAATCTCTCCAACAGACACACAACTACATCACATCTCTCCAACATACATACAACTACATCAAATCTCTCCAACAGACATACAGCTACATCAAATCTCTCCAACAGACATACAACTACATCAAATCTCTCCAACAGACATATAGCTATATCAAATCTCTCCAACAGACATATAGCTACATCAAATCTCTCCAACATACATACAGCTACATCAAATCTCTCCAACATACAACCATCTACATAAAAAGGGGGCGGTCTAAAGCCGAAGGATTGACTTCATTGCCCAAGATTTTGTCCCATTTGGCTCAGTCCCTCTCCGCTGAAATTGCATGTAAACTGCTGAAATTATTGCACAAAGCCCGTACTCCGTAGCTCCAGCACCAATCCTATGGGTCTATGGGGAAAAACTGCACTCGTAAACAGAACGACGCGGTTCTACTTCAGAACGAAAACCAAAGGGCGTAACCACTTGGGCACATAAACATCTATATCAAATCTCTGAAACACTCAACTATGTACATCAAATCTATCAAACACATACATACATATACATCAAAACTCTTAAACACTGAGACGTGTACATCAACTCTTTCACACATACATACATACTACATCACAGTGGCGGCTCGTGATCATTTTTGTTGGTGGGGCCAGACAAAAATAATTGGAAGAATCGTGGTTTTGGGTTGTTGTGTTTTAATTTATAAAATAATAAATACACGTTACACATTATTGTGGGTGGGGCCGGCCCCAGTGGTCCTTAATGTATGAGCCGCCACTCCTACCTCAACTCTCTCTCTCACACACACATACAGACATAGACACGTATACCTGTGCAAACGATATAAAGAACATCTGTACTCTAGAGAACGCCAGACCAGGTATGAAGTGATCGACCTGTAGATCACTATCTAACTGCCTCCAGGCCTGTAAAAATAACGTTAAACACATATTATTAATAACGCTTACTTGTACAACTCACGAGAGTCTTCGACACTGAGTTTTCTTCTTGAAGTGCTGTTTCCTGGTGTAGGCAACGATGTGTAATCATAGTTCAGTGTATCGATGTTTTGAAATATCAATTATTGTTTCTCTACATCTGTTCTCTGATCCTGTTTTGTCTCACAGTGTCAGTTTTTAATAGAGATGTATGCCCGTCTGCCCAGCGTGTTCGTAGCGCGTTGGACTACGGGTGACTATCCTTCTGTGTGCGGGTTCAATTCCGCGGGATGGCAGAAAAGGCCACAGATTCCCCAGATTTACGGTGTTCATGGCACCGAACCGAAGTGTTACGATGTCCATGGCACCGAGCCGAAGAGCTGAAAAGCTCAAGTGCTTCTGGATCGGAAAAAAACAAAACATTGAGATTTATAGAACGGGCTTTTGTGTAGGCTTCATAAATATGGTTGCTCACCGCCTCTGTTATTTCTGAGGTCTTTCTTTTGCGTGGACGGTCTGTGCTTTGTATCCACTGTATCGGAGTAGAATTGCTCTTTGAGTCACCCTTCTTTCTTCTTCTTATGTCGTCACACTGCTACCGAATTGTTGCCCAGTGTCGTCACAATGCTACCGGGTTGTTGCCCAGTGTCGTCACAATGCTACCGGGTTGCTGCCGGTCGTCACACTGCTACCGGGTTGTTGCCCAGTGTCGTCACACTGCTACCAGGTTGTTGCCAGTGTCGTCACACTGCTACCGGGTTGTTGTCCAGTGTCGTCACACTGCTACCGGGTTGTTGTCCAGTGTCGTCACACTGCTACCAGGTTGTTGCCCAGTGTCCTGGTTTACTGTTTTTGTCTTGCGCTGCTCTGGTGGCTTGGGTGATTGTTATTTTCGCTCTTTCACAGGCTTCTGCTACGCCATCTAACCATCTTTTCCGTGTTCTTCCTCTTGCCTTCTTTCCTGATGTTCTGTTGTAGAAGACTCTGTATACTGTGGAGTTTGGATGCATTCTTATTAAGTGGCCAAACCACTTCATTCTTTTGTTTATCTATGTAATTCAAGCACGGTTCTGTGCCAACTTTCTTTCTTATGCTGATGTTGGTGATTCTCTTTTCTTGTGTTGTTGGTAACGTTTCGCAAGCACGCATTTCACATGTAGTTATTTTTTGTGACTGCGCTTTGCTCATTGTCCATGTTTGGCTCTGGTAACACAAAGTAGGTATAAAAATGCTGTTGTCCTTTCTGTTGGTAATATGTTTATATGCATAAAACCATTTCTTTCTTTCTTCTCTCCAACCCTGTTTGGCCTCACAGTGTCAAGATAAAAAGAGATCTATAGAACGGGCTTTTCTGTATGCTTCATAAATAGGTTTATTTTTTTCCACCGCCTCTGTTATTTCTGAGGTCCACCTTTGCGTGGACGTTTTTTTCTTGCATCTACTGTATCGGAGTAGCAATGCTCTTTGCATCTACTGTATCGGAGTAGCAATGCTCTTTGCATCTACTGTATCGGAGTAGCAATGCTCTTTGAGACGCAATATCTGTTAGTAATCTACTTATGTGACCAAACTATTTAATTTGTTGTTTATCGATAGAGTTTAGTACTAATGTTGTAGCCACTTGTTGCATGTATTTATTTCTAAACCACAACATTATTTTAATTAATTGTATATACCCTGAAAACAAAAATAACAATAATGGAAATATTAATAGAAAGGAAGTTGGACTTATACCTATGTTTCATAGACTACTCAAAAGCTTTCGATAAAGGTAAACATGGAGAAATAATTCGAATGTTAGAAAGTATAAATATTGATGGGAAAGATCTGTGACTAATCAAGAAAATGTACAGTAAAACCTCGATTAACCGACAGTTTCTGTTATAAGGGAGGCGTTTATGACCTAGGGGAATAGTGACCCAGTCTATTAACCCTGACGTTCTGAGTTCGAATCACGCTGCAGACAGTTTGGTTGCATATTGTTTCGCGTGAATTTTTACAAAAGGACGATGTCACCACCTGTTCAGAAAGCAATGGCAAACTACTGAACGTAATTAATAATGCCTAGAAAAATCACAAGCAGTGTTAAAAAGCTGGGGTTGATTCGCAAAGTCCTGTAAAGGACATACAATTAACTTTTTAACTTTTATTTTATCCGTCATGGATTAAAAAATTGTTTTAAGTATGACTGCCATTGAAGAAGAAGAAGACATTGATAACGATGAAGGATCAGTTCTGAACCAAAAACCTACAACTGGCCACACAGAAGCAGAAATAATGTTATCAAAGTGCATCGACTGGTTTGAAATACAAGAGGAGACAAATGCAACACAGATCCTACTTCTGTGTGTAAGATACGGAACATCGCCGAGCAGAAAACTCGAGCCTCAAAGACACAGAAGGAGATGACAGATTATTTTAAAGTAACGTAGGTTTATAGTATTACAATACATTTCTGTATATTGAAATGAAAATCCTGGAATATTCTTTACAGGACGTAGCCATCAACACAGTAAACGAGTCGTTGATTTTCTAGGCACCAGTTATACGTTCAGTAGTTTGACATTGCTATCTGAACCGTGAGGTCTATTTTTACCTTTCATAAATATCAAACGCAGAACGAACTGCCAGCCGTGCAGTTTGAACCAGTACGCTAGGGTTGTGATCGAGCTCAGTACCACTTAAGCTACATACGCCCACATGACTAATCTTATATTGAAGTTTATATAGATCGTTTTATCAAACTAAATACAATATATATGTGTTATTCACTTTTAAAGGAGTTTGTTTTCATTTTCATCCCGAGCCCGCAGTGAGATCACGCTACTGTACATATGTATTAAGAGATTTCTGTTATCCGTTTATTCGGTTATCCGTCACAGCCCTAGGGTCATGGTCCAGACGGTGACGGTTAATCGAGGTTCTACTGCACTGGAAACAAAGCGCAGCCATAGATACAGTGATACAAGATACAGTGATACAAGATACAATGATACAAGATACAGTGATACAGTGATACAAGATACAGTGATACAAGATACAGTGATACAAGATACAGTGATACAAGATACAGTGATACAAGATACAGTGATACAAGATACAATGATACAGTGATACAAGATACAGCGATGCAAGATACAGGGATACAAGATACAGTGATACAAGATACAGTGATACAAGATACAGTGATACAAGATACAGTGATACAAAATATAGTGATACAAGATACAGTGATACAAGATACAGTGATACAAGATCCAGCGATGCAATATACAGGGATACAAGATACAGGGATACATGATACAGGGATACAAGATACAGGGATACAAGATACAGTGATACAAGATACAGGGATACAAGATACAGTGATACAAGACACAAACTACAGTGATACAAGATACAGTGATACAAGATACAGTGATACAAGATACAGTGATACAATATACAGGGATACAAGATACAGTGATACAGTGATACAAGATACAGCGATGCAAGATACAGGGATACAAGATACAGGGATACAAGATACAGTGATACAATACACAGGGATACAAGATACAGTGATACAGTGATACAAGATACAGCGATGCAAGATACAGGGATACAAGATACAGGGATACAAGATACAGTGATACAATACACAAAATACAGTGATACAAAATACAGTGATACAAGATACAGTGGTACAAGATACAGGGATACAAGATACAGGGATACAAGATACAGTGATACAATACACAAAATACAGTGATACAAGATACAGTGATACAAGATACAGTGATACAAGATACAGGGATACAAGATACAGTGATACAAGATACAGGGATACAAGATACAGGGATACAAGATACAGGGATACAAGATACAGTGATACAAGACACACAATACAGTGATACAAGATACAGTGATACAAGATACAGTGATACAAGATACAGCGATACAAGATACAGCGATACAAGATCCAGCGATGCAAGATACAGGGATACAAGATACAGTGATACAAGATACAGGGATACAAGATACAGTGATACAAGATACAGTGATACAAGATACAGTGATACAAGATCCAGCGATACAATATACAGAGACATATCGACCAAAACGTATGTTTGTAGGTATGTATTGGTTATTGGTTACTAAACTGACGTCATTGCACTCCCTGCAGACTCATATGTGGTCTCCCCCAACAGATATCGAAGAGTAATCATACTGATGGTTCCCGTGGATCTCTGATTAAGCACACTCCTCCCTCTGCCCCCTCAGGCATCCAGTTCTACCTGTACAACGGGTAACTCCAAACTGCTGGATAGATTCAACATCTATTTTAGTGTCCTCATCCAACAGGCAGTCGCGAAGAGACCGAAGAACATCCCCTTATCCATCTTCAACTCCCCAACAATCGATGCTGTGTGTGTGTGCGCGCGTGTGTGTGTATGTATGTATGTATGAGATATGAGAATAAATTACCTGAAACGAAAGTTTAAGAGTCAGCTGGTCCTTCCACTGTTGACCTTTAGTCTGGTCACCATCGACCTGGGGAAACAAACTGTTGTTACTGTATGTTGTACCTCTTTTTTGTGCAGTGTAGGACAGGGAGAACGAGACTCTGAAGAATGTAATGGTCACATGGCTAGTGCAATCGACATGAAACCCCCCAAACAACTTCTTATTCTTCTTTGAACGTTCCATATCAACCACTTGTTAACCACTCTTTGTGATTTGTATGTGAACTGAGCCTAAGAGCGATTGTATATTGTGCTAGTTATGCGCATACAAGTAGGCCAGCACATCCGATTTCTGCCTTTTATTTACAAGAGTAGCTTCCTAGGCCCCTACCTCAGTCGCCTCTTACGACATGCCTTGTTTGTCGCAGTGTTACTATTCTTTGCTTCCCCGTGCCCCGGCAACACACGGGCGTCTAGAGTACCGCTTTTAGGCGGCGTAAAATAGGGCGGGGGGACAAGAGCTTGAGGAATTGAATGGCAGCATGGCTAGTGTAATCGACCTGAACACTCATTCCCCCAATGTGAAACCAACAGTATTTTGTTACAATTTAAATTTAAAAAACAATTGAATAATGTCATGTTTGTCATACTGCAATAAATTATCGTTAGTTTTATTTATACTTGTTATTTTCTTTGTTTTATTCTTGTTTGTTCACTTTCAGAATTTCTTGTTAATTGTTCTAACAACAGAAATGGCTAGTTCTAGTATCAAGGTAATAATGTCATAGTTAGCCAGTCTCTCCCCACCCACCCAGGTGGAAGCTGAGGAACCAGACAGTTAGCTTTAGTGTGTAGTTTATATATATATTTAGATATTTTATTAGCAGACTTAGTGTTTACACTCTCTAAGCAGAAGGGTAACACTAAACGAGACATTGACGTAGTAAAACCTAATCGACGTAGTTGTGTAGTGACAGTCAGTTAGCAACAATTAGTAAACAGGAGAGACGACATAAACATTGGCCTGAATAGACGTGTTTTTGCCCATGTATGTGGAACACCAATAAAACATGTTAAAGACAAGACCTGGAATTATGTTGTGAATTATCCGACAGTGATGTAATTTACCATCAAACACACATCATCGTACCACTCATTATTATTATTATATAGCGACTCACAAACCACCACGAACGCCTCCTACTTCAATAAGAGACAGAAACGGCTAGTTCTAGTATCAAGGTAATAGGAGACAGAAATGGTTAGTTCTAGTATCAAGGTAATAGGAGACAGAAACGGTTAGTTCTAGTATCAAGGTAATAGGAGACAGAAACGGTTAGTTCTAGTATCAAGGTAATAGGAGACAGAAATGGTTAGTTCTAGTATCAAGGTAATAGGAGACAGAAATGGTTAGTTCTAGTATCAAGGTAATAGGAGACAGAAACGGTTAGTTCTAGTATCAAGGTAATAGGAGACAGAAACGGTTAGTTCTAGTATCAAGGTAATAGGAGACAGAAACGGTTAGTTCTAGTATCAAGGTAATAGGAGACAGAAATGGTTAGTTCTAGTATCAAGGTAATAGGAGACAGAAACGGTTAGTTCTAGTATCAAGGTAATAGGAGACAGAAACGGTTAGTTCTAGTATCAAGGTAATAGGAGACAGAAACGGTTAGTTCTAGTATCAAGGTAATAGGAGACAGAAATGGTTAGTTCTAGTATCAAGGTAATAGGAGACAGAAATGGTTAGTTCTAGTATCAAGGTAATAGGAGACAGAAATGGTTAGTTCTAGTATCAAGGTAATAGGAGACAGAAACGGTTAGTTCTAGTATCAAGGTAATAGGAGACAGAAACGGTTAGTTCTAGTATCAAGGTAATAGGAGACAGAAATGGTTAGTTCTAGTATCAAGGTAATAGGAGACAGAAATGGTTAGTTCTAGTATCAAGGTAATAGGAGACAGAAACGGTTAGTTCTAGTATCAAGGTAATAGGAGACAGAAATGGTTAGTTCTAGTATCAAGGTAATAGGAGACAGAAACGGTTAGTTCTAGTATCAAGGTAATAGGAGACAGAAATGGTTAGTTCTAGTATCAAGGTAATAGGAGACAGAAACGGTTAGTTCTAGTATCAAGGTAATAGGAGACAGAAATGGTTAGTTCTAGTATCAAGGTAATAGGAGACAGAAACGGTTACTTCTAGTATCAAGGTAATAGGAGACAGAAACGGTTAGTTCTAGTATCAAGGTAATAGGAGACAGAAATGGTTAGTTCTAGTATCAAGGTAATAGGAGACAGAAACGGTTAGTTCTAGTATCAAGGTAATAGGAGACAGAAACGGTTAGTTCTAGTATCAAGGTAATAGGAGACAGAAATGGTTAGTTCTAGTATCAAGGTAATAGGAGACAGAAACGGTTAGTTCTAGTATCAAGGTAATAGGAGACAGAAACGGTTAGTTCTAGTATCAAGGTAATAGGAGACAGAAATGGTTAGTTCTAGTATCAAGGTAATAGGAGACAGAAACGGTTAGTTCTAGTATCAAGGTAATAGGAGACAGAAACGGTTAGTTCTAGTATCAAGGTAATAGGAGACAGAAATGGTTAGTTCTAGTATCAAGGTAATAGGAGACAGAAATGGTTAGTTCTAGTATCAAGGTAATAGGAGACAGAAACGGTTAGTTCTAGTATCAAGGTAATAGGAGACAGAAACGGTTAGTTCTAGTATCAAGGTAATAGGAGACAGAAACGGTTAGTTCTAGTATCAAGGTAATAGGAGACAGAAATGGTTAGTTCTAGTATCAAGGTAATAGGAGACAGAAACGGTTAGTTCTAGTATCAAGGTAATAGGAGACAGAAACGGTTAGTTCTAGTATCAAGGTAATAGGAGACAGAAATGGTTAGTTCTAGTATCAAGGTAACAGGAGACAGAAATGGTTAGTTCTAGTATCAAGGTAATAGGAGACAGAAACGGTTAGTTCTAGTATCAAGGTAATAGGAGACAGAAATGGTTAGTTCTAGTATCAAGGTAATAGGAGACTGAAACGGTTAGTTCTAGTATCAAGGTAATAGGAGACAGAAACGGTTAGTTCTAGTATCAAGGTAATAGGAGACAGAAATGGTTAGTTCTAGTATCAAGGTAATAGGAGACAGAAACGGTTAGTTCTAGTATCAAGGTAATAGGAGACAGAAACGGTTAGTTCTAGTATCAAGGTAATAGGAGACAGAAATGGTTAGTTCTAGTATCAAGGTAATAGGAGACAGAAACGGTTAGTTCTAGTATCAAGGTAATAGGAGACAGAAATGGTTAGTTCTAGTATCAAGGTAATAGGAGACAGAAACGGTTAGTTCTAGTATCAAGGTAATAGGAGACAGAAATGGTTAGTTCTAGTATCAAGGTAATAGGAGACAGAAACGGTTAGTTCTAGTATCAAGGTAATAGGAGACAGAAATGGTTAGTTCTAGTATCAAGGTAATAGGAGACAGAAACGGTTAGTTCTAGTATCAAGGTAATAGGAGACAGAAATGGTTAGTTCTAGTATCAAGGTAACAGGAGACAGAAACGGTTAGTTCTAGTATCAAGGTAACAGGAGACAGAAACGGCTAGTTCTAGTATCAAGGTAACAGGAGACATAAACGGCTAGTTCTAGTATCAAGGTAATAGAAGACAGTTTCAGTTTCAGTTTGGAATATCTTCATTGCACTCCAGACTCCGGACATGTTCATAGGGGCTCCGATCTCCTTCGCCATATCGCAATCTGTGTAGAGTACCTACATCGCCTTCAGGTCGTTCATACAGTGCATTCATGCTGTTGATACAGTGTATTCATGCTGTTCATACAGTGCATTCAGGCTGTTCATACAGTGCATTCATGCTGTTGATACAGTGCATTCATGCTGTTCATACAGTGCATTCAGGCTGTTCATACAGTGCATTCAGGCTGTTCATACAGTGCATTCAGGCTGTTCATACAGTGCATTCAGGCTGTTCATATGGCGATATGAGGCCGTCCATTCACCGGATTCATGACGTACTTATAGCGCATTCAAGCCAAATATACAGCGTTTTCAGGTCTCCCATGTTGCACCTTTAGGTCATCCATACAGCGTCTTTAGTCTGTCCATACAGCACAATCAGGCCGTTCATTCAGCGCCATCAGGCCGTCCATACAGCACAATCAAACCTTCCATTCAGCGCCATCTGGTTGTCCATACAGGGCCTTCATTCTGTGTTGCCACAATTGACGCTGTCGTCAATGTCACGTTAACATATAGTACTGGGTATTCATGTTCACATCACGAAGACCACTGCATTCTCTATTTTATATGATATTTACAAAGTTGAAATAAAGTGATCGCTGATACAAAATTAGCAAAGGTTCTCACCTTATACACCTGAACCCCGTAGTTTAGAATCTCCATTCTCCCATACATCTGAACAAGACATTTGAGCCTAACTGCCAAGTTTAGAACTACACTGTCGTTCAGCAGGCCAGCAGCGTGGTGGTCGAGTAAGTCTGTAAATAAAGTCATGAGTCAAAATTGATTGATTGATTGATTGATTGATTGATTGTATCACCATCATTCCACGTCATTGATTAACCAGAGTGGACCAATCTCGTTCGTACATAGGAAGATCTCAGCGGAAACGCACGAACTTCACAACCCCGACGAGAATCCCGATGTAATTTTTAATATTGATATAAGGAAGACTACAGTAAAACTATGTAGCAATGTAAGGGAAGACTACAGTAAAACTATGTAGTAATGTAAGGGAAGACTGCAGTAAAACTATATAGCAATGTAAGGAAAGACTGCAGTAAAACTAAGGGAAGACTGCAGTAAAACTATGTAGCAATGTTAGGGAAGACTGCAGTAAAACTATGTAGCAATGTAAGGGAAGACTGTAGTAAAACTATGTAGAAATGTAAGGGAAGACTGCAGTAAAACTATATAGCAATGGCAAAACTGGTAAAAACAAAGTACTGTAGTTTTACAAATTAAAAAATCAATATACAGTGACGCTTCGACAAAAAGGTCTTTATCAAGCAAAGGAAACAACAGAAGAGAAGATATTCAAACTTCCTATACGGTAAACTTAACATATATACTCAGACAATAAATTCATAACGGCTCTAAAATCAGTAGGAATTATTATCTTCTTCTTCTTTGCGTTCGTTCTTTACGACCAATTTTAATCACTCTTTGTGATATGTTTGATCTTTGTCAAGAACGTGTATACGTTGCACATTGGTTTGGTAGCCCCTAAACGCATAAACACGTTTAGGACACATGCAACCGATTTCAACCAAACCTCCTTAGTCGCCTCTTACAACATGCATGGCAGGTAACAGTGGTTCTATTCTTTACACCTCAAATTTGAGTCCTGGTAACCACTCGGGCGCATTTATTATATATGTTAAGTCTGCCGTAAAAGAAGTCTGAATATCTTCTCTTCTGTTGTTTCCTTTCCTTGATAAAGACCTTTTGGTCGAAACGTCGTTGTATATTGTTTTTGTACTTTGTAAAACTACAGTACTTTTTTAAAAATGTTTTGCCGATTTCATTTTTATGAAAGTAAAAATGTATAAGAATGCTTTTTTAATTTTTTAATAAAATAACATGAGCAGTGAATTTACAACTTGCTCTTATTAATTTCCAACTGCCAAGAACTTCTTTGTAACCCACTGTTGTCACATAAAGAGATACCACTGTTGTCACATAAAGAGATACCACTGTTGTCACATAAAGAGATACCACTGTTGTCACATAAAGAGATACCACTGTTGTCACATAAAGAGATACTACTGTTGTCACATAAAGAGATACTACTGTTGTCACATAAAAAGATACCACTGTTGTCACATAAAGAGATACCACTGTTGTCACATAAAGAGATACCACTGTTGTCACATAAAGAGATACCACTGTTGTCACATAAAGAGATACCACTGTTGTCACATAAAAAGATACCGCTAAAAACTAAAGCAAATCTCATAAGTACGATTTTCTGGCCAACACTATGTTACCAGTGTCAAACATGGCCAATAACAGCAGCTAATGAGAGAAAAATCATAACGACAGAGATAAGGTGTCTTAGAAGAGCTGCAGGTGTGACAATAAGAGACAAAATTAGAAATGAAGAAATCAGAAGAAGACTGGATGTGAAGCCAGTCATGCAATTCATAAAAGAACAACAGATTAAATGGTTTGGACACCTGACAAGAATGTCCTGGTATCGCCTACCACAGAGAGCCACACAGAAAAAGTATAATGAGTACAAAGCAAGAGGAAGACCACGCAAAAGATGGAGCGACGGCATCAAGAACAACCTTAAGAAAATGAATATCAGCTTACAAAGTGCCTTAAAACAAGCACACGCAAGATCACTACGTTTCACTCCCAACACTTCCATAAAGAAGTAAATGGTGGAAGAGAAGAAGAACAACTTCTGTACGTGCTTATCTTGAAAACGGGACCTATGTTTTCTCGTCCGTCTCCGATACAACTAGGAATTAGATTTCCCCTGCACTGAGATTAATATATATATATTCCTCTAGTACCGTTATATGTTACAAAAAGCCTGCAAGTAATTTTTCTATACCGCTCTGTCCTGGGCAACTCGCTCAATCTCTTACAATGACTTGAGATTAATGGTCCCTGGAAACTAGCTTGCTCGCTCCAGGCGGGAATCGATGAGATAACTTCTGAAGTCAGAGCCCAACACCGTGTCTCTCTACGCTAACCAAGAGTACTCCTTCCCTACATTTTTCATTCTTCTCTCTTCCCCTTCCCCTCATACACAAAGAGCAGAATAAAATCCTACTTTCTTGAGAATTTAAACGGTAGGATACATAACTGAAATATTTCTTTAATAGTTTCTAGTTTGCTTCAGAAAGACAGACAGGCAAACAGACAAGACAGACAGACAGTCAGACTGACAGACAGACATGTAAACAAATAAAAAGACGTACAGGCATACAGACAAATAAACAGACAGACAAACAAACAGACAGACAAATAAACAGACAGACAAACAAACAGACAGATAAACAGATAGATAGACATACCTTCTATACCCAGTCCGTCTGCGACTCTGGAAGCCATGAAAGAACCCAGAGAGCCGTAGACAATTGGTTGTGGCACAGGTGAGGAATAAATAATAGGTCCTGCTCGAGCCCGATGATTACCTGGACAGGTGTAAGAGAACAAATAGCAAAATATATAAGAAATATCTATATATCTCTGCTTACAGTAAAATAATTGTATGTCTCTGTGGTATATGTGGGTATCTGTGGTATAGGTGGGTCTCTGTGGTATATGTGGGTCTCTGTGGTATAGATGGGTCTCTGTGGTATAGATGGGTCTCTGTGGTATAGATGGGCCTCTGTGGTATAGATGGGTCTCTGTGGTATATGTGGGTCTCTGTGGTATAGGTGGGTCTCTGTGGTATAGGTGGGTCTCTGTGGTATAGATGGGTGTGGTATAGATGGGTCTCTGTGGTATATGTGGGTCTCTGTGGTATAGGTGGGTCTCTGTGGTATAGGTGGGTCTCTGTGGTATAGATGGGTCTCTGTGTCGTAGAGGTTAGCTGCTCGCATCTCGTTACAAAGGTATTCGGTTCGCACCCTCGTGAAGCCATCGATATATTTCAAGAGTAGGTAAAACGATAAAACATAGCTACTGTGTTCAAGTTAAGCACTAAAAGAATCAGGGGCAGTTCAAAATCGAAAAGATAAGGCTGGAAAACCGCTGTCCGGTCAAAATTAATTATAATAATAATAATAATTCATTTCGTACCGTTATACGTTACATTGGGCCTGCAAGTAATTTCTCCATACCGCTCTATCCTGTGCAACTCGCTCAATCTCCTCCATGGAACTGAGACCGATATTTCCTGCCTCTCTCAGCAAAGTTCGTTTCAGGGTCTCTTTAGGTCGACTTCTCTTTCTTGAACCCTTTGCATCCCACTTCAATGCCTGCTTTGATATTCGTTGATCATTTCTCCTCAAGTGTGCCCAACATATCTCCATCTTCTCTTTCTTATAACAGTTGTCACTAGTGGTTGACCAGACATATCTCTGATTTCATCACTTCTGAATTCATTCCATTTTATATTCATTATTTTTCGCAGACATCTATTTTCAAATGCATTCAACTTGCTTTCTATATCTTTAGTCATTTTCCAACTCTCGCTGGCATATCTTAGGATTGATACAACATTTGAATTGAAAATTCGTAATTTAGTTTTAATACTATATAACTTGCAGTTCCATATTTTATTTAGACTTTTGAAAGCTGATGTTGCTTTGACAATTCGTATCATAATTAATTATAAAGATTAGATAATAAAAATGTCTACAAAATACTTTCACAATCTTTTAAATTAGATCGGTGTCCCACTCTGGTGCTACGACATTCGTAAACTTCCACTGAGATCTTCCTGTGTAAGAAAGATATCGGAGCACACATTGTTACTCACCGAAGTGCAATAATGATGGTCCTATTAAACAGTTAATCAGTTAATCAGTTAATCAGTCATCAATGATTGTATGTACAGGTAGAAGGTATTTGTAATTTGGGAGAGAAAGTAACTTGATGAGGTATATTTAAAACAAAACTATTATTTTAGATGTCACTTCTATCTTGCGATCACCGCCCAGACCGATGTACCAGATCTCCCCATAAATGCTAGTCATGTGAAGATCTAATTCATGCAGTCTTAGCATTGGTGTGTTTTACGTCACATTTTCACCACCATTTGGAGCTCTGGTGCTTATTCTTCGGCGATGTGTCTGGTTTCAGCCAGCGTTTACTCGGTTCGCTCTCCGTTCTGTAGAAATCTAGTGTTTTTTACGGTGAAGGGTAGCTAGCCCCACGCCCGACCTTCTTAGCCGCATCTTAGGACACGCTTGGCAGGTAACAGTGGTTCTATTCTTTATACCCCAATTTGGACCCCGGTGACCACTCGGACGAGATGTCACTTCTGAATTTTTTAAATGGCTGTTCTTCTTCTGCTTTTCTCAAATCCTGCATTGCCTCACAGCGTCAGGATAAGAAGAGATTTCTAGACTCAACGAGACGCTGGAGGTGGGTCGGACAGTATACATGAAGACTAACTAGATGGAGACATGCCCGAGACATGCCCAGGACAGTATACACGGAGACTAACTAGATGGAGACATGCCCGAGACATGCCCAGGATGGTATACATGAAGACTAACTAGATGGAGACATGCCCGAGACATGCCCAGGACAGTATACACGGAGACTAACTAGATGGAGACATGCCCGAGACATGCCCAGGATGGTATACATGAAGACTAACTAGATGAAGACATGCCCGAGACATGCCCAGGACAGTATACACGGAGACTAACTAGTAGCCCGAGACATGCCCAGGACAGTATACACGGAGACTAACTCTGTAACACAAAAACTGCACTGAGATAGACATAAAAGGATAAACAAACTTTCACCTTCTCATAAATACATCAATGACCCTAGTCAATTGCTACTGAGTTCGTGCACTGATGTTGAGATCTCTCTGTGTGAGATAGGTGTGTAATGTTTTTTCCCGTCCGTGTGGTTACCGGGACCAACAGTCCTACGGAATTTCTGTCTCTCATAGGCCAGATATCCCGCCTCTGTAGCCGTCATGTTCAAACCATCAGTTAGGTCGTGAATCCATCTTCTCCGTGGTCTTCCTCTCCACAGTTTAGATGAAATCATTTTAAAGTAACTGAGGTATGTAATGACAAAATGTGGCTAATGTACCGGCCAAATTAGGTTAATAATCCACACACAAGTTATTGGTTACTAAACTGACGTCATTGCACTCCGGGCAGACCCATAGGTGCTCAGTCTCCCTAACAGATATCGAAGAGTAAGCATACTGATGGTTTCCGTGGCTTGCATATTAAACACACTCCTGCCCGTCTGCCCAGCGTGTTTGTAGCGCGTTGGACTACGGGTGACTATCCCTCTGTGTTTGCGGGTTCAATTCCACGGGATGGCAGAAAAGCCACAGATTCCCCAGATTTACGGTGTTCGTGGCACCGAACCGAAGGGTTACGATGCCCATGGCACCGAGCCGAAGAACTGAATAGATCAAGTGCTTCTTGATTGAAAAAAATAATAAAAAATAAAAACACACACTCCTAACTCTGTCCCTCAGACATCCAGTTCTACTTGTACAATGGGTAACTTCAAACTGTTTAAATCGCTGGATTGATTCAACATCTATTTTAGTGACCTCAACCAAAAGACAGTCGCGAAGAGACCGAAGAACATCCCCTTATCCATCTTCAACTCCCCAACAATCGATGCTGTTGATGCAAGCCTGTCCGCTCTCTCATTACCGTAAACACCCGCATGCCCAGGACCGTATATCCACGAAAGCCTTTGAAGGCTAGAAACTTCTATAGAGGACATTCACTCAAACCGATACCTGCCCTTTTGGATCTTGTGAAACATCGACTAAGAGATACAATAACGGTCCCAGTAAATGAAGTCCTAGAGATCCAATGAAGGGCAGCAATAACAGCCTCAACCTCCATCCTCATACTAGAAGTAGTTATCCTGTGTACGCTCCACTTCGTTCTGCAACAACCCTACCATGCGCATTAGACAAGAAACCCCAGCCGGACTTCTCATCACAAGTTACATCAAGCAAGACATTGTAATTCCTAATTTACCGTGACAAGGAATATATATCTATATATATATAGTAGATATACACGTGAAACGATTTAATTTATTGCCAAAACACGAAGCCGTAACATATGATTTAGTCTTTTACGTGAAATTGTTTATCAATAAGTTTTGAATTCAGAATAAAACTCTTTTTTTTTTTATTTTGTCGATTTTGAAACATAATTGTCAAAGCAACATCAGCTAATAAAAGTCTAAATAAAATATGGAACTGCAGGTTAGAATGTTTTAAAACTAAATTAAGAATTTTCAATTCCAATGTTATATCTGTTAATATGCCAGTGATAGTTTGAATAATAACTAAAGATATAGAAAGTAAGTTGAATGTATTTGAAAATAGATGCCAAATATAATGAACATGAAATCTTGTTATGGTTTGTCTTTTTCTTCTTCTTCTTCTTTTGTCGTCACACTGCTACCGGGTTGTTGCCCAGTATCGTTGGTTTTTGTTTTTGTCTTGCGCTGTTCTGGTGGCTTGGGTGATTGCTATTTTTGCTATTTCACAGGATTCTGCTATGCCCATCTTTTTCGTGGTCTTCCTCTTGCCTTCTTTCCTGATGTTCTGTTGTAGAAGATTCTGTATACTGTGTAGTTATGTGTAACTTCTCAGACTATGTCCAACATATCTCCATCTTCTCTTTCTTTTAACAGTTGTTACTGGTGGTTGAACATTCGTATGAATTCATCCCATTTGGAGTTGAGCGTCTGGCCGAATTGATTAGAGCGCTGCCCCCACGCGGGAGACCCGGGTTCAATCCACGATACGGTCAATGAGGTTTTTACTGTCGATGGCATAAAGTAAACATCCTAACCTGAACAGTTTAGCGATGACTGCACTAGCCATACGACCATTAAGTTGCACAGGTTCATGTCTCTCCTGTCATTTAAATCTTGGCATATACTTTTCAGTACGTTGCCATTAACCCCAGTAAACGAGTGGTCGATTTTATAGGCAGCATTTATACGTTCAGTAGTTTGTCATTGGTGGTGTATGTGGCCTAGGGGTTAGTGACTCTGTCTATTAACCTCAACGTTCTGAGTTGGAATCACGCTGCGGACAGTTTGGTTGCAAATTGTTTCGCGTGAATTTTTACAAAGGACGATGACACCACCCGTTCAGAAAGCAATGACAAACTACTGAACGTAATAATGTCTAGAAAAATCACAAACAGTGTTAAAACGCTGGGATTGATTCGCAAAGTCCTGTAAAGGATATGCAATTAACTATTTTATTTCCTTTACAAATTCCCTAATCATTTAATCAAATTTCATCAATTTTTTCTCCAGTATAAATCGATTAATTACGGTAATCTTTGTCTGATTGATAGTTGGAAAACAACAAAAATGAATGTGCATACAAAAAAAGTAAATCTGTTTTACTCGCTACAAAAACTGTCACCTGAAAGAAGTTCAGTTTCTCCAACGCCTGACGGAAACATTTATTTCTATTTGAAGTTGAGCGTGTGGGCGGACCAGCAATTTAGGAAGATTTATTTACAATTAAAATAAGAGACTGGGAAATAAAGGTGGTCAGAGTGATGTTGACCACATCATCCATCGTGTGACGACGGTCAATGAAAATACAGGCCTAACACCCAATATACCCCGAGGCAGTGGCGGCTCGTAGTCAGTTTTCTTGGTGGGTCCAGACACAAAATTTTGGAAAAATCATGGGTTTTGAAGTATTTATTATTATGTGTCTTTTCGGGGATATTATCCCCTTGGTGGGTCCGGACTCCACTGGCCCTTAATGACGAGCCGCCCCTGCTCTGGGGTATGAAAATGTGTTTCTTTACTTTAACTTTTCTTAAAATAAGAAAGAGAGATTAGTTTGACGAAAATATCCATTCAGAAAGCACAAGAGTTCGACATTAGTTTAGTTTTAGTACGTTGTGTCTGTTCATAAGAAAAATAGCACTCTCGCTGTCCCAGCGTGTTCGTAGCGCGTTGGACTACGGGTGACTAGCCCTCGTGAGTGCGGGTTCAATTCCGCGGGCTGGCAGAAAAGCCACAGGTTCCTCAGATTTACGGTGTTCGTGGCACCGAACCGAAGGGTTACGATGTCCACGGCACCGAGTCGAAGAGCTGAAAGCTCAAGTGCTTCTGGATCGAAAAAAAAATAATAGCACCATTTTTTTAATGCAAACATGTCACCATGAACAAAAAAGCATTGTTCAACACAACCTTTCTTCCAACATTATCCTATAAGTGGACGCTGACAAATCTACTCAAGCAAATATCATCCTATTTATGCACAAATAAATATCATCTTATATCTACACAAACAAATATCATTCTATATATCATCATCATCAAGCAGCGTGTCACTTCCAGAACTTGGCTCACATGACAGCAGTCTGGAAAAACGCGCTGTAATGTGCAAGTTGACCAGCGTCAACAGCAGTCATTCTCAGATCGTCAATGACATCTTTCACCCATCGTCTTCTAGTTCTTCCTCTCATTCTTTTTCCAGACATCATGCCCTCCAAAATTATCTTCTCTAGGCACTCAGATCGTTTGATGTGTCCATCCTATTTAAGTTTCCTTGACATTAAATTCTTTAATAGCCAACTCACTTTAATACCAAGCTGTTGCAGAACAGAAGCATTTATTTTTGTCTATGTCCATGATATTCTAAGTACTCTTCTATAGCATTTACTGAACCATGTATTTACATTTCTGAGGACCCCCAAAAGTTTCAATATATTTCATTCTTCTAGCGATGGAGTTATTATTACCCCACACCAACAGGCAAGCTGGCTCCAATTTGGCAAACTGCGGGAAACTTCAAATGATCTTTCATTTTGTCATTTCAGAAACTTAGACTCCGGACTGGTCCGAGTCCTTAGATTTCGCAATGGAACTAGTTCATCACTGTTTTTAAACATTTTTTAAAAAAATTTATTTTTCTGGTTGAAATGTCAAAGATCATAAAATTTCATCAAGCGCTTCAGGCCCCCTGTGAGTACCTCGCAGACCACAGTTTGGGAAACGCTGGTATACACCATACCCCTCTTACCCTTTACCCCCTAAGCCATGTAAGCTACATTGATTGACACTGAATAAGTGTCACCTGTAGCAAAGAGCATGACCTTAAGTGACATATTTCCTAATATATCTATGATATCTTTAACCTTCCAAATCTATATATCCTCTTGTTAAGTGTTTATCTGTTTCATTTTGTTGAATATATTTGTCTCAAACTGCTGACTATATACATATATATATCATCATCTTTAGCCTGTTACGCCCTTGGCGTTTAGGGCAGCAACAAACGCACCCCATTCTTCCCTGTTCATGGCCTTCCTCTGTATTGTTAGTCAGTCTTTCCTCTTGGGCCTGTGGGCGGCGCATAGGGCAGAGGTCATAGCTCTTCATGTCTCGCGGTTCGTTGCTATTTGTTTTAAGTCTTTGATGTTTACTAGGCCCATCGTTGAGCCTTCTCTGGTGATGGTTCTACGCAGAGTCTCTCTTGGTCTTCCTCGTTTTCTTTCCCTCTGGTGTCCATATGAGGGATTGGTAAGGAGTCTTCTCTCATCCATTCTAAGTGTGTGGCAGATGTAGTTCCAGCGGCGCTTTCTTATAAAATTTGATACATTTTCTTGCTTGGTCTCTAGTCTTATTTGTGTATTGGCTCTGAAATCTGTATTGTGTTCCAGCTATAATTCATTTCCTTCAGTTCTTGCTCTATCGTTCTCCTCCAGGTCGTCTTGGGTCTTCCACGCTTTCGCCTACCCTCTGGAGTCCATCTCAGTGCAGTTTTTGTGTCGGAGCCAGTCTCCATGCGCATCACATGTCCAATCCATCTCCAGCGTCGTCTTCGGATGATAGTGTCCATATTCTCTTGTTGGCATCGTGCAAGCAATTCTTGGTTCGAGATAGTAGTCGGCCAGTACACGCCTAAGATTTTTCGCAGACAAGTTGTATGAAAGGTGGAGAGTCTGGACATATCCTGTTCGTGAATAGGTTGTATGTTTGTTGTTGTTTCCGTAACTTTAATTTTTTTAAAGGATGGGATCGTTAGTCCCGAGCCCAACCCCCAACCTAGTGGACCTGGAGGATATATCAACATCATTTGGGTGTATCTGTGGCGTAGAGGCTAGGAGCTCGTCTCTCGTGCCAGAGGTACCAGGTTCGCTTCCACATGGAGCCATCTGGATATTTTTTCCAGAGATTCCTGATCTCAGTGTAGGTGGGACCGAGTTCCTCCAAGTCCTTTCAGAGACGGACGATAAAATGTAGGCCCCGTGTTCAATTTGAGCACTTAAAAAGAACCATTAACAGTTCCAAAATCGATAAGAGAAGGCTGGAAAGACGTTGCCCGGGTAAAATTCATTAGAAAATATCAGAAATAAAATTTCTACAAAAATATCTTAACATCTTCAAAATTGCATCGGGGACACTCGCCGGTGCAACAGAGTACGTGCACTGCAGTTGAGATCTTCCTGTGTAAGAAAGAGATCGGAGGTCACCGGTTACTCGCCGCAGTGCAGTGATGATGGTCCTATCTTCATCATCATTGGCCTCTTTGTCTCAGGAGGCAATACGTTTTTCTCGTCACGTAGTTTGTTCTGTGCTGAATCACAACGTTTCTTGTCGTCGTAACGGTCTATTCTGGAGTGACAAGGATTGCCACAGTTGCTGCAGGTAAAACTGGGGACTGGTGTGGATACATAGAATGCCTCTCTGCTCGATGTGCCTCTGCTCGCTGTGCTCTCTCTCCGCTGTGCTCTCTCTGCTCGCTGTGCTCTCTCGCTGCTGTGCTCTCTGCTCGCTGTGCTCTCTTTGCCTCCATATGTGAGGGTGTTTTTCTTTTCTTTTTAGCCACCCTCATTGCCCGCCTGCCATGCTTGCCTGTCTGTGACCAACCGCTCCCAATTTTCTTTGTCTATGCTGTATGAAGTTAGACAACTCTTGCAGGTGTCAATGAAGGTTGCATATATATATATATATATATATATATATATATATATATATATATATATATATATATATATATATATATATATATACATGTCTGTGTGTGTGTGTGTGTGTGTGTGTTATTGGGAGAAATTGAAAATGACAATCGTGACATATCCTTTACAGAATATTGCTATCAACCACAGTAGAGACGTCGATTTTATAGACACCACTTAAATGTTCAATAGCTTGCCATTGCATTCTGGGCGTTATTACACACTTTAAATTAAAACGATACACACGTATAAACATCCCGCATGGATATATAGCACCAGGACCATGCGGCATATTTTCTCAGTATGATGCAAGTCTTCAAAATGGTGGCCCTTAAATGTTTTTGTTTAAAATAGCCTTCAATTGTGATTTTAGTTTCGCTGCTTATGCCGCCCCCTTTCGATGTCGCCTGATGCGGTTGCCTCTTTGCATCATAGCACGGCGCGGCCCTGTATATCACACATTTCCGAATACACATTCACATACGCATACACACTGGCATGTGATTTATATATATATATATATATACAGAGACGCACTTACATCTACAGAGTGGGCCAAAAAAATGAGAACATCGCGTAAAAAGTAATATACTGACATCAAAATTGTTTGTAACTGTATCCATAATAGCTTCAGGGGGTCTCTGTGGCTGAGTGGTTAAGCCCTTTGCCTTGTGAGTCGAAGGTCGTGGGTTCGAATCCGGACTGCGCCGTTCTGTTCACGAGTGCAGTTTTTTCCAGAGACCCCTAGGATTGTTGCTGGAGCTACGGAGCGTGCTTTGTGCAATACTCTCGGCAGATGGCTTGCCATTTCTGCGGAGAGGGACCGAGCCGTATGGGGTAAACCCGGTGCAATGAAGTCAATCCTTCGGCTTTAAAACCCTGTAAACCATAATAGCTTCAATTGTTTACTCATGACCTATTTAGCTATATGATGTTTTTATTTCGATAATTTCCGGGAAAAATGCTTACATCTTAAATATATCTTACATAATATGTTTACATCTGCAGGTTTAAATTTGTTACCAAGAATGACACAAATTAATGCGGAAGACCGTATTCTGATTAAACGAGTGGTGTCGTCGATGCTTAGAAGAATTGAACGGAGTCACAAGCGCAAGGAAGCGGTGCGTAGGATTAGAGAGGTGGCTCTAATCCCCTGCTCTCACCTCCAAGTGGTGACCCTGGTAACAGACGGTAGTTCCGGTCTGGATAAGAGGGTAGGTGCCGTGGGAGAGCTACTCTGAGGCAAGTAGAGATGCAAAGATAGTCATGTCTGAGGGGATTCGCTCGTCTAGACGAGCGAACTCCCAGAGTGACGATTAATGCTCGCCTCTCCCGGACGATGGGAAAAGCTAGAACGATGATACATGTGGAACCTTGCGGGGCGGAGCTCGGAGCCCGCGCATTCTCTCTCTTGATGCACTTCTGTTGAGCCGATGAGCATGCCGGGTGATGAGCTGCGCTTACGTATCGCAAGACCATTTATATAGGTCAAAAGTCTAGCCCCCATCACAGAGAGGCACGAATCAAAAACCATCGAGGGGACGTTGACCCACGTGACGCGAAACTCGGAGCCCGCGCACACTCTCTCTGGATACGCCTCTCTAGAGACGATGAGTGTGCTGGATGCCGAGATGAGTTGCACGTAGGCATCATGGGGCGAAACTCGGATTTTGCCCTCCTCCCGAAGTTGGACAGCCCAGAAGGAATTGACGGAAATGGTGAGGTAGGCACCAGGACAGAGCGAGCGCGCATACGGACGTTGCAAGGGTGGCGTCACATGTGGAGAAAAATATGAGCACAGAAAAAGTCGATGGTGACAGGGCATCAGGGCAGACCTAGCAAGCACGCTGGCAAAGTCATAGTGGGCCTCATCGAGGGGCAGGCCGGCACGGCAAGAGGGTATGCGTCCCACCCACATGAGTAGAACAACTGGAAAGCCCAGCAGAGGCAAAACCAGGGCAAGCGCGGCAGCGGCAAGAGCGGCAGCAGCAAGCGCGGCAGCGGTAGGCAGGGTGTGCGTCCCACCCAAATGTACAGAACAACTGGAAAGCCCAGCAGAGATAACGCCAGTGCGCGTTTCCGCTCGCAGGGAACTACTGCTGCCTTGCAGTTGATTGGGGACAATCAAAGCCTAGCGGAGCAAACCGCAAACAAACCTGAACGGACGGCAAACCAAGGTGTTTATTAAAACGACCGGTTTTGCTGGGCGGATAGCGTTCATAAGCCCGGGAGGGCAGGCCGTCTAAGGGTCACTGCCCTGAAAGAAAATAGCAATCCACTGCCTTGTGGGTTACGGGTGGGGACAGTCAAAGGCTAGCGGAGAGCGAACCGCACACAATACCTGGCTGAAATCGAACACCCCACCGAAGGATAAGCAACTGTGCTCAAATAGGTGCTGAAGGTTGGTGCACGTACATTACGTTCTGATGTTTGGCAGTTTATACATCACAATAAGAATGATAACAACTAGCCTAGAACGATCGAAAGGAGGAGAAGAATTGAACATAATTTCTGATTAGCTAGGTACTTGACAAACAAAATTACGTGAAACGATATAATTAAATTAATAATATATATATATATGAGACTGCAGTAAAACTATTTGATTGGCAAAACACGTAAACACAAAGTACTGTAGTTTTACAAATTACAAAAACAATGACAAAATACAGCAACATCATTATTTTTGTAATTTGTAAAACTACAGTACTTTGTGATTATGTGTTTTGTTAATTAAATTAAATAACATTTCTAAATAACGTATATGGTTGTTTTTTTTGGCCCACCCTGTATTTAGACATTGATATAGCTCTTTACTATGAAACTGGACTACAACCGGGTCACCTTCTTCTTCTCTTCCCTGCATTTACTTATTTATAGAAGTGTTGGGGAGGGGGTGGTCTTGTGTGTGCTCGTTCTTGTGCACTTTGTAAGCAGTTATTCATTTTCTTAAGGCTGTTCTTGATGTCGTCGCTCCATCTTTTACGTGGTTTTCCACTTTCTCTGTACTAGTTATACTTTTTCTGTGTGGCTCTCTGTGGTAGACGATATCAGGGCATTCTTGTCAGGTGTCTAAACCATTTAATCTGGTTTTTTTTTATAAACTGCATGACTGGTTTCGCTTCCAGCCTTCTTCTGATTTCTACATTTCTTATTTTGTCTCTTATTGTCACACCAGCAGTTCTTCTAAGGTAGCACCATCTTCTTCTTTGACCGCTCCATATCGATCCCTCGTTAACCACTCTGTGTGATCTGTATGTGATCTAAGCCTAAGAGCGATCGCACACTGTGCCAGTTATGCGCCTACAAGTAGTCCAGCACATCCGATTTCTGCGACGCTTTTTATTTACTAGGTAGCTTCCCTACCTCAGTCGCCTCTTGCGACATGCATTATAGGTCGCAGTTGTACTATCCTTTGCTTCCCTTGCCGGCCCCGACATCACATGGGAGGTTCTAATGTGCTTCATCTCCGTCGTTATGTTTTTCCGCTCATTAGCTGCTGTTACAACCCGATAGCGTCAAAAAGTAGGAGTCAAGAACATTGTTTATTGAACTAATACCAAAACACGTACTATCACAGTTAGCTTAGTCCAACAGTAAGACGAAAGCAAACAGCGAGCAATAACTAGATAAGTTATCATTCAGTGACACAAGTAAGCAAATCATCCTTTACTTTGGCTCTAATCACACTTCTACTTACCATTAACACTGGTGGAGATCCACAAGGCTGACAACTCTAAATCTCCAGACGTCTGCCGTAATCTGCCCCGGAAGTATTCACCATGGTGATGTTGTATTATCCGTAGCATATTAGTATTGAAGCTGTATTCATCAAACGGTCCCTGAGGTCCTAAACTGGACTGACATCTTGTGACTAACACCTCACTCATTGAATCCATCACTGATTTCATGCTTGAATTAGTTACCAAAGCCGCATTGTCTTTTGGTACCTTTAAGGATTTTGTCAATAGGGTGTAGAGCGTTGAACGAATATTACGTAAGGTCCCAAACGCGTTGGCTCGGTTCTGGATCAATGTTTCCTCGTGACAACCAGAAAATTTCTCTAGGGACGGCATAAAATGTAGAAGAAGATCCAAACACTGTTCTTCCTTTGTGTCTGAGACTGTGTCACTTTGACGAGACTGTGTCATATACTGGTAACTGTTGGTAAACAACAGAAAGAGATCAGAATGTATAAAGGTATGCAGAATGATGAACTGTCTCAAAGATGATTTGGGTGTTATCTTGAGGAGATGCTGTAGTTCCAGACTGAGTTTCACTTTACAGAGCTTTATCTCTGATATATCCCCGACTTCTAGAACATTCTGGAAAAATGAAATCCAGTCGATGCCAAAACCATTAAACTTAACCTGAAGATCAACCATAGTTTTTTTGCTGCTTGGAGGGTCACAGATCACATTCTGCGTGTCGTCACTTTGGCCTTTGTTGGTTTGATCACGACCTGTATTCAATATCTGAAAATATATTTATTGTTTTGGTTAACATTTTTAAGGGGACATTCTGTCTGTATGATAAGTGGGGCCGTCTGCCCAGCGTGTTCGTAGCGCGTTGGACTACGGGTGACTATTCCTCTGTGTGTGTGGGTTCAATTCCGCAGATGGCAGAAAAAGCCACAGATTCCCCAGATTTACGGTGTTCGTGGCACCGAAACGAAGGGTTACGATGTCCATGACACCGAGCCGAAGAGCTGAAAAGCTCAAGCGCTTCTGGATCGGAAAAAAAAAAAAAAAATGATAAGTGGGACATTTATCAATATAAATCAGGAGAAAATCTAAGGGAATATAACAGACGAGCATTTGCTTGAAACCTACAGGGAAAGCAAAATAGAGGGAAACAGAAATATATGAAGAATATATTTGGAGACAGCGATTAATGATATACGTAAGAACTGGAGGAAGATGCAGGAGATAGCTAAAGATACGGAGACTTGGCATGAGTTGTTTGAAGGTATATGATCAAGTCGGGGTTACAATGGTATAGTATATACGGAAGAACTGGAGGAAGATGCAGGAGATAGCTAAAGATACGGAGACTTGGCATGAGTTGTTTGAAGGTATATGATCAAGTCGGGGTTACAATGGTATAGTATATACGGAAGAACTGGAGGAAGATGCAGGAGATAGCTAAAGATACGGAGACTTGGCATGAGTTGTTTGAAGGTATATGATCAAGTCGGGGTTACAATGGTATAGTATATACGGAAGAACTGGAGGAAGATGCAGGAGATAGCTAAAGATACGGAGACTTGGCATGAGTTGTTTGAAGGTATATGATCAAGTCGGGGTTACAATGGTATAGTATATACGGAAGAACTGGAGGAAGATGCAGGAGATAGCTAAAGATACGGAGACTTGGCATGAGTTGTTTGAAGGTATATGATCAAGTCGGGGTTACAATGGTATAGTATATACGGAAGAACTGGAGGAAGATGCAGGAGATAGCTAAAGATACGGAGACTTGGCATGAGTTGTTTGAAGGTATATGATCAAGTCGGGGTTACAATGGTATAGTATATACGGAAGAACTGGAGGAAGATGCAGGAGATAGCTAAAGATACGGAGACTTGGCATGAGTTGTTTGAAGGTATATGATCAAGTCGGGGTTACAATGGTATAGGGGAGAGAGAGAGAGAGAGAGAGAGAGTGAGTGAGAGAGAAATATTGGTAAAACATTACTTTCATTCATTATATAGACTAGGAATAAGTCGAACAGCTTGGTGGCAGTGTCAGCAGGCGGAATAAACACCGGAGCATTGAACAACATCGAACTGTCATGTTGGGCCGCTGGACGCTGCTGGAATTGTGAGGCGGAGATCGGAGCACCTATGGATATGTCCTGAGTGATATGATGATAGTCCTCATATAACTGATAACTGAGAATGGTAAGACATGATTTAAAAAATGGTGTCATCAGTTATTGAATTAATCAGTCAGCAAAATAATCTGATGATTATTACGAATTTTGAAAAAACTCTCTCCTACATGAGGCACTATTGGTTGATAGGACCATCATAATTCGGTGAGTAACCGTGTATGTTCCAATCTCTTTCTTACACATGGCGATTTCATAGACAGTGCACTAACTCCGTAGCACCGGCGAGTGTCCCTGATGTAATTTAGAAGATGGTAAAAATACTTTGGTGAAATTTTATTATTTTATTTTTCTAATGAATTTTGCCCAGGCAGTTGCAATCCAGCCTTCTCTTCTCGAGTTTGAGCTGCTAATGTGGTTTTTTTTACGTGCCAACTTGATGAACACGGGACCTAAGTTTTATTGTCCGCCTCCGATAGGATTTGGAACTCGATCTCACCTACACTGAGATCATGGATCTATGGAAAAATATTTCGTTGGCTTCACGAGTACCTTTGCAATGAGAGGCTAGCACCTAGCTTCTAGACAAGAACCTGGCGTTAATCTTCACAATAAAATTACTAAACATATATGATTAGCAAGACATACACGCAATACGTACCCTGTGTATATGAGCTTCCAATCTCAAGAACTCACCAACAATGTTCCTGGCGTCAGATTCGTTGACTAAATGTCCAATGAGTTGAACCAGTAGCTCGTTCAGACTGGATCTGTTTGTCTTGCCATCCTGTAACAAAGTGGATAGAAATACTACAATACTTTTGGTATCAATATTTCTTCCATCCCTTTGACTGCTATTCTTCTTCTTTTCAAACTCTTCATATCGACCACTTGTTAACCACTCTGTGTGATTTGTATGTGATATAAGCTTATGAGCGATTGTACGTTGTGCCAGTTGGGCGCCTACAAGTAGGCCAGCACATCCGATTTCTGCGACGCTTTTTATTTACTAGGTAGCTTCCTTATGTCGTACATCAGTCGCCTCTTACGACATGCCTTGTTGGTCGCAGTGGTACTATTCTTTGCTCCCCTTTGAGCCCTCGAAACACACGTACGTGTATATTATATATTACACACTAAACAATACATGTTCCACACTAAACTACACATAATATATTCCACATAACGCAACACACATCACACATCCCACACTATGCGACACATACCACACACTACCCACTACACAATACACGTCATACATCACACATTATACAGCACACTCATACATCACACACTACACAACACACGTCACACATCCCACACTATACGACACATACCACACACTACCCGCTAGACAATACACGTCATACATCACACACAACACAACACACGTCATACATCACACACTACACAACACACGTCATACATCACACATTATACAACACACTCATACATCACACACAACACAACACACGTCACACATCACACACTACACAACACACGTCATACATCACACATTATACAACACACTCATACATCACACACAACACAACACACGTCACACATCACACACTACACAACACACGTCATACATCACACATTATACAACACACTCATACATCACACACAACACAACACACGTCACACATCACACACTACACAACACACGTCATACATCACACATTATACAACACACTCATACATCACACACAACACAACACACGTCACACATCACACACTACACAACACACGTCATACATCACACATTATACAACACACTCATACATCACACACAACACAACACACATCACACACTACACAACACACGTCACACATCACACACTACACAACACATTATGCACACTACAATTCCCTTATACACTTACTGTCTGTTTTGTAGATGTGCGAGCCCTTGAGTAGTCGCGAGGCAACGTCAATGGATCGGTGTGCTGATTCACTTTAGAAATAAGCTGAAAAAAAACCTTATAAATCAGAACCAAGTAATACATCCAGATGCATGTGTGTGTCTCTTCTGTGTCAGTTAATGTGACAAAGTAATGCTCCCTACCAAGCAACTTTAAAACATCAACCAAGATATGTCTACGCAGTGGCTCTCAAAGGATGTGCCTAGACGCACCATTCCAGATTTACGGTGTTCGTGGCACCGAGCCGAAGGGTTACGATGTCCACGACACCGAGCAGAAGAGCTTTCAGCTCAAGTGCTTCTGGATCGGGGGAGCACCATTATACGCAGTGAAATTTCTAGGTGCACCCTAGGAAGTCCCAGATCATGTGTCGGCAACGCGGTGCCAGCGGGCACCAGGGTTACAAAATCGCCAAGACACATCATGCCCATGCTTCTCATAGGCAGAAATAAATGATGAATAATAGTTTGCATCATTTTTCAATTATTTCTATATTTCTTTGATATTTGCATCTTATTTATGAAGTTTTTGTGTATAGTGGGCCTACGATTTTTTTGGGTAGGAATTCAAGTGTGTCATGACTTCAAATCGTTTGAGAACCACTGGACTAGGGTCATACTTACAACGTCAACGTAAAATAGAAAATATTAAAACAACTGGAAAGAAGAGTTCATATCAAGTTTAGTTTAGTCGTTAGATCATCATCACTGCACATCGAACCAATTAGTCCATAAGTGCTCCGATCTGCTCCTCAGTATGTCTCTCATGGTGGAAACAAACAACACCGGTTCTTTGTTGGTTTACTATTCTTCTTTGGTTACCAGTATAATGCTCCTGTCTAGCTAAACCACATTTGACTTGGAATTCTTGCAGTCTGGTTACGGTTTTAGATTCACCACAGTAGTCAACATATCAAGTGATACCAATGAAGCTTCCATACAATCATCTGACAACAGTAGCAACTCCGTGCTCCTCAAGCATCAAGGAGAATATCTAGTAAGTAGTATCATAACAGGATCCCAGACGCAGAGGCAGAGGCAGACCAAGAAGAAGATGGCTACAAGATATTAAAGAAACCATGAATATGACCATCGACGAAGTGAGTGAACTGGCAAGAGACAGAGTGAATTTCAGATGTGCTGCAAAGAGAGCAACGTCCTATAAAGGACACGCAACTTGATGATGATGACGAGTATCGTATCAGACTCAATGAATTGCCTCAAAGGATTGCCTTTGGAAGTCTGCGCGTGAAATGGGTGGACATACTTTGGAGGTCACATCTCACACCTGGACATCGCCCGAGTGGTTACCGGGCCTAAATTTGGGGTGTAAGGAATAGAACCACTGTTAGCTGCCACGCATGTCGTAAGAGGCGACTAAGGAGGTTTGGCTGAATCGGATGCACGTGTCCTAAACATGTAGAAGTCTATGTGTTTAGGAGCCTACCAAACCAATGTGCAACGTATACACGTTCTTGGCAAAGATCAAACATATCACAAAGATTGATTAAAATTGATCGTAAAGAACGAACGCGCAGAAGAAGAAGACACCTCGACATGCTGGATTGCAGGGTAAAGACTGCGCTGACATTCTTACAAACAATGCCCCGACTCAAATGGGCAGAAGTACGGACAGAGCCGGTGTCATCAATGCGGTACGCTCTCATTTATGTGATATGGGCGAGTCTCAGACACTGGAACGAGTGCAAGAACTCGGAGTTAAGCTTGGACCTGCCAGACAGTGTCGTCTTCATGGCAGAGAGAGAAGGTATACTAATCAACTTCTCATGGGTATTGTGAGCAAGTATGCTGTGGGATGGCTGGTGCAACGGAGAACAGAGCTCGCATAGGAATGCACAATGTGCACTGACGTCGATCGCATAACAAAACATAACATAATATAACATCACATAACATAACATTACATAACATAACGTATCATAATACTAGTAAGTGTTATTGCGTGAATTATTCAAGATATTTTTTTTTAAATGTAATTTCGCTTTCGCTCATGATTGAGATTGCTTGATTGATTGATTGATTGATTGATTGATTGATTGATAGGACAGGACTATCATCATTCCACTTCAGTAAATGTGTGCTCTGATCTTTTTTATTACACAGAAGATCGCAGCAGCAGTGCACGAAATATGCAGCATAGGCGTGAGTTCCCGGATATCCTGCCACATCCTCTCAACCGTTTCTAATCTCAATGAAATGAATATATTATCAGAACATGTAACCTATAGCAATTACTTTTCGTAAACTTGTCATCAATATGGCAAAAACAAAAATAATAACAACGGATAAAACAAACATAACAAAGGATATTTTTATCAAGGGAGAGACAATAAATAAATTGAACGGTTTTGAATATCTCGGTTCACTGCTAAAAAGAGATGGAAATGGGAAGAAGGAAGTTAAAAACAAACATATTCTTGTAAAAATTTGAATAACTAAAATCATGTATGGAATCGAATTGAAAGGACAACAAAGATCAGAATATTAAGAGCGTGCATTTTTCAAGTGGTAATGTATGGGTGTAAAACATGGACATTTAACAAAGCAGTGAAAAAATATGTGATTTTGAATATAAGTGCTACAGAGGAGTTATCCGTATACCCTAGTCCATAGATTCCCAAACCTTTTCGGTCCACCGTCCACTTTGCACAACATAAACTTTGTAACGCCCCCACGCCCCCTCCTCTCCACATTATAACAGTTTGCCATCGCCACCCTCCCACATATATACATGCTTTATTTTCTCTTTGACATAGAAAATTGATATATATTTCTGTCATACATGATCAATTTTCTAACGATTATATACATGAATTAGAAAATTGATGAAAACAATAGATTTTGTAAGACGGGAATAAGATAAATTAAAATGCAGAATTCAAATTTTAAATGATTATTCAATCGAAAAATCACGAAAATAATTTATTGTAAAATATTTATCATTAATTTCTTCTTGAAGGAGCCACCGACCCCTATTCGCCTGAACACTCCCCAAATTCTTCTAAACACACTATCGCCCCCCAGAACGCTTCAGCGCCCACTGGGGAGCGGTACCGACCACTTTGGGAAATTCTATCCTAGACAGAGAAGAGAACAGATAAATCTACGCAGAAGGAATACCCAATTAAAGTAAACTGGCTGATGCTACGAGTAAAATTTCCAACAGTAGCCTTTTCAGATTGGGATGTAAACCATACAAGATCTCCAACTGCTAGCAGCGAACCGCATCACATGGAGATCTAAAACCTCTGCCCTATGTTCCACCTTTGGCACGAAAGGAACAAACTAACTACGCCATTTCAGAAATTAGGGTATGAAGTGACTGTCACTTCATATTTATGTACCCTAGTGTTCAGGAAGTATGAGGGCCAGTTCCTTTCTTCGTGTGTGGAACGTCGAGTGTGGGGTGGAGCCCACAACACTCTTATGTTCGAGTCGATAGACGAACATTTACTTTAATACGTCACACAATGCTTCAAATAAGAATGAAAAATAATAGAATTATTTTGAACATATAAAAAAGACTCCAGTATTGGAGAAGACCATTATGAAAGACAACAGAGCGCCCGAGTGGTTACCGGGGCCCAATTGGGGTGTAAAGAATAGAACCACTGTTACCTGCCACGCATGTCGTAAGAGGAGACTAAGGAGATTGGGCGTGGGCAGCTACCCCACACCGTAAAAACACTAGATGGCTACAGAACGGAGAACGAACCGAGTAAACGCTGACTGAAACCGGACACATCGCCGAAAGATAAGCACCAGAGCTCCAAATGGTGCTGAAGGTGTGACGTAAAACACACCAATGCTAAGACTGCGTGAATTAGATTTCCACATGAATATAATTTATAGGGAGATCTGATACATCGGTCTGGGTGGTGATCGAGAGAGAGAGAGTATGGACTTAGTATGTGATAGATGATTTGAGTATAACGGCAGCAGAGGCGTGAGGTAGATCTGGTCTAAGAGAGAGAGAGACAAATCACGAAGGACTGTTACTGTCAAAGAGTTCTGCCCAGGACAAGCAGCTATGTGATAATGACGGTCTCTTCGTTAAGTTATTGTAAACTTTATGACAGCTAGAAGAAGCGAAATAATGAAGACTAAAACAGAACAGATAACAGTAGTAAACATTTTTAAATTAACAAAACTTTAAGCACACTACAAGAATAAAGTGGCACATTGTTTCCTTTTTATACAGATGATACGCCCATGTGCTGCCGGAGCCGGCAACGGAAGCAAGGAATAGTACCACTGCGACCTACAAGACTAAGAGGCGACTAAGGTAGGGACTTAGTGAAGCTACGTTAGAAAATAAAAAGATTCGCACAAATCTGATGTGCAGGCTTACTTGTAGGCGCATAACTGGCACAGCATACAATCGCTCTTAGGCTCAGATCACATACAAATCACACAGAGTGGTTAACAAGTGGTCGATATGGAGCGTTTGAAGAAGAAGAAAGAAGAGGAATATAGAAGATACAAAGAAGAGAAAGAATAAAGAATGTGAGAAGTACAAGAAATGAATAAATAAGAAACTCAATGATTAATTTATGCAGGGCGGCTCGTCATTAATGCCTGTAAGGCCGGGCCCCACCAAAAATAAAGTGTAACGTGTATTTATTATTTTATACATTAAAATATATCCTAACCGAAACCATGATTTTTCCTAAAATTTCTTTCTGGCCCCACCAACAAAAATGATCACGAGCCGCCACTGAATTTATGGCTTTTATTGAGGAAATTTTCTTTCTGATTTCTTCACAGAACTTACCGAGACATTCCCTCTGCTGTGTACAATGACTTTGAAAAATGGCGACGCTCCAAACATTCGGGTGACATTCGCCAATAACATAGTCAGATCTGCAGCTTCGTTAGGGGCACTAAGACCTCCCAAAGTCTCCAGGATGTCTGTGACTGAAAGAGTAAACAGTGAGTAATAAATTACCTGCTTAAATGTGGCCATATTTTGTTCTTCTTTTTTATATTCTTTAAGGGAGGGAGGATGTGGGACATTTAGAAGACCGACCGGAAGCATTGCAAGACAGGCAATATTTTGGAACCCGTAGGTAAAGAGAAGTAGGGGAAAGTCTAGACATACCCGGAGACGAGAGCTGGAGACTGATATGAAAAGGATAGATAAAACATGGAAATAATTGGAAGGGATGACAGGAGATAGGAAGAGTTGGAAGAAGTTTGTTGAAGACCTGTGCTCCGTTGGAAGTTGAAAGGTTGAAGACCTGTGCTCCGTTGGAAGTTGAAAGAGGAAGAAGAAGAAGAAGAAGAGTGGACGTGTAAATGATTCAAGTAATGGTGGTGAATTTAGCGAAAACACGTAAAAACAAAGTACTTTAGTTTTACAAAATACAGAAACAGTGACGATAAACAGCAACGTTTCGACCAAAAGGCCTTTATCAAGCAAACGATACAACAAGAATGACGGATTTCGAGGAACACTACAAATGGACGATTACATATGGAAACATTCAAACCTATCTAATGAAAATCTGGGAATAAAAACGAATAACGAAATGAGTGCAATACAAAACTAGAAGTGGAAAAGAAGAGAAACAATAAACAATATAGTGGATAAATAACACATATATGGAGCAAACACATATATAGATTACAAGGCATGAGATAAGACAGTACTAAGAAGCATAGAAATGTAATGCGTTGAGTTAAAGAGGTCACAAGGTGCCATACAACGAAATAAAACGGTTCTCCAGGGCAAATCGACTGCGATCATCAGAGGAACATGATCGGATGGCTGTGACCTGAACATCACAAGCTCCTGAATGGCCAGTATCATTGAAATGAGTGGCTACAGGGGGGACAGAGCATTGGCGTATATGGCGCAAGTGTTGGGCGTACAACACTAACCAGACTGTATGAATTTCAAATCAAATGTGGTGTAACAAGAATAATATGCTGGTAGCTAAGGAAGAATAGTAAACCAACAAAGAACCGGTGTCGTTAATCGCCACACGCTGAGAGACATACTGAGAAGGAGATCGGAACACTTATGGACTGACTAATTGGTTCGATGTGCAGTGATGATGATCCGACGACTAAACTAAACTAAAACTAATCCCTCCTCTAATCCTGTTTTTGCCTTCCAGCGTCAGGATAGGAAGAGATTTTAGAACAAGCTTTTTTATGAACTACATAAATAGCGTTTGTTCCCACTCTCTGTTATTTTTTTTTAGATCCAACTTTTGCGTGGACAGCCTTTTGCTCTGTATCCACTGTTTCTGGGTAGCATTGCTCTTGAGGCGAACTGACTGTTGGAAATCTGTTTGCTTGATTGATTGATTGATTGATTGATTGAAATGACCATCATAATTACACTTCGTTGAGTAACCATGTGTGCTTCGATCTCTTTCTCACACAGGAAGATCTCAGCTGCAGTGTACGGACTCCGTAGCACCGGCGAGGGTCTCCGAAATAATTTTGAAGATTGTGAACATATTTATGAAGGAATTTTTATTTGTAATTTTTTTCTAAGGAATTTTGCCCAGGCAGCAGCTTTCCAGCCTGCTCTTCTCGATCGATTTTGAACTGTCAAATGTTTTTTACGTTTTCAAATTGAACATGGGATCTACGTTTTATCGGCCGTCTCCGATAGGACTAGGAACTCGATCTCACCTACACTGAGATCATGGATCTCTGGAAAATATCCAGATGGCTTCACGAGGGAGCGAACCTGGTACCTTTGTCACGAGAGACGAGCATCTAACTTTTACGCCACACAAAATATATTGCCAAAATGTCAGACAGACCAAGAATGTGTTCAATTGAAGTTTTGTTGTGCAGAAGACACTTCATCTGATCTAGACAAAAATAAATGACTGGAATGTCTTTAATATGTCCTATTAAACTATTATGTTAAAAAGAAATTATGATACGAATTGGCAAAGCAACATCAGCTTTTAAAAGTCTAAATGAAATATGGAACTGCAAGTTATATAGTATTAAAACTAAATTACGAATTTTCAATTCAAATGTTGTATCAATCCTAACATATGCTAGCGTGAGTTGGAAAATGACTAAAGATATAGAAAGCAAGTTGAATACATTTGATAATAGATGTCTGCGAAAAATAATGAATATAAAATGGAATGAATTCAGGAGAAGTGATGAAATCAGAGATATGTCTGGTCAACCACTAGTGACAACTGTTATAAGAAAGAGAATTTGGGAGATATGTTGGGCACACCTTGAGGAGAAATGATCAACGAATATCAAAGCAGGCATTGAAGTGGGATGCAAAGGGTTCAAGAAAGAGAGGACGACCAAAGCAGACCCTGAAACGAACTTTGCTGAGAGAGGCAGGAAATATCGGTCACAGTTCCATGGAGGAGATTGAGCGAGTTGCCCAGGATAGAGCGGTATGGAGAAATTACTTGCAAGCCCTATGTAACGTATAACGGTACGAGAGGAATTATTATTATTATTAAACTATTTCCACCTGTGTGGTGTTGGGGTAAGCAAAGAATAGTACCACTGCGACCTACAAGGCATGTCGTAAGAGGCGACTGAGGAAGGGACCTAAGGAAGCTACCCTAGTAAATAAAAAGCGTCGCAGAAATCGAATATGATAGCCTACTTGTAGGTGTATAACTGACACAATGTACAATCGCTCTTAGGCTCAGATTACATACAGATCACACCGAGTGGGTAACAATTGGTCGATATGGAGCGTTCGAAGAAGATCTTGTCGAGACAAAAATTAACGACTGCAATGCATTTAATATGTCCTATCAGTGGCGGCTCGTAATTAAGGACCAGTGTGGCCAGGCCCCACCAAAAATAATGTATAACGTGCATTTATTATTTTATAAATTAAAATATAGCAACCAAAAACCATGATTCATCCGGAAAAAATGTGTGGTCCTACCAACAAAAATGATCACGAACCGCCACTGTGTCCTATTAAGCTATTTCTATTCGTCCTGTTATTATGTTGTATTTTTATCACTAACCTCAGTCTCTATTTATCTACATACCATAGTCTAATTTTTTATGTAGATAAATAGAGTTAGAATTCTTTCAAGCCACATGACATATCCGCTAAAATTTGTCAAGTTTTTTCCAGTCAATTTTTTGTCAAGCCGAAGATCGAATTCGTGCCCCATGAAATTATATCAGTCGACAGTCACCGGGAGAAAAATGCTAGTACCAAGCGTGATCTGCCCCTCAATCTCTTTGATTCACTTAAGAAATAACCTGGTTTGATGTCAGATGTTACTAGATAATTCTTCTACTAGAATTTGTCTCCAGGACAGATGTCCCAGAAATAGATAGCAGTATTTAATCGTACAATTTTCTTAGTCAACAGGGATGGGATAATTATATGAAATTTTATTTTACAATGATTCTTCCTTGAGTTTGAGGTGCGTGTGCGTTGTTATATCAATATATAATTCTTTCATAATTTTTTATATAATATTTAGGGCAAACACAATTATCAGGGGAAAACCCATGTGTAGGTAATAGTAGGATAACAAGGTAGGAAAAAAGACAATTAAATTTAGTATGATCGGAGAACTCAAAATCAAAGAAAACTAGCTGATGCTACAAATAGGAAAATTTAAGTATTTTGAACATATAAAGAGACACGAATTGCTGGAGACGACCATCATGGAAGGAGGCATCCTGGCAAAGATGAGAAGAGGAAGACCACGGAGAAGATGGATGCAGAATGTAACTGGTAGTTTCAGCATATATCGGCTGCAGAGGCGTACCGTCTCATATCTGGTATATATGAGAGAGAGAAATTCTGAAGGACTGTTAAGGTAGTAAAGTTCTGCTCAAGACAAGCTAGATGATGATGATGATGATGATGATGATGTTGATGATGATGATGATGATGATGATGATGATGATGATAATCATAGAAATGTTTGAGTAAAATTAGTTTCCAAAAATGATACGAAATAACGAGTACAGTGGTGTGTCCCGTTGTCTACTTGGGCATCTCTGTGTCTCGAGAACAACCTACAGCCTTACGAAAATGAATATCATACAGCTTACCAAGCGCCTTAAAACAAGCACACACAAGATCACTACCAACACTTTTATAAAGAAGTAAATGGTGCAAGAGAAGAAGAAGAATTGATGTGTCTGCACGATACTGTATGAAATAAAGTGAGAAACAGTACTTCCGGGTCGTCAGACAAACCATACATGTTACAAAGTCAACAAAATGTCATGACGTAATACTCAAACTTCGTCAGGCTCTATCACGATATCAGAGGATCAGTCAATTGATAGATCTGATATTCTGAACGCCCACATAGAGTGTTCCCGTCAAGAGGATTTCCATGGAAACAAATCCACGTCAACTGCTATAAACAAAAATAAATTGCAAGAGCTTGGTTGGTGAAGATTGGAGTACACAGAAAAGAATAACATAACTGTGGTTAGGAGTAGACTCATAACTGGTACAGTTATTATTCACTGGACGCAGATGGAGATATTGTGAAGGAGATTGGAACACCTATGTTAGTTAGTCTTTCCTCTTGGGCCTGTGGGCGGCGCATATGGCGGAGGTCATAGCTCTCCATGCCTCGCGGTTCGTTGCTATCTGTTTTAGGTCTTTAATGTTTACTAGGCCCATCGTTGAGCCTTCTCTGATGATGGTTTTACGCAGAGTCTCTCTTGGTCTTCTTCGCTTTCTTTTCCCTCTGGTGTCCATATGAGGGATTGGTAAGGGAGTCTCTCTCATCCATTCTAAGTGTGTGACCTATGGACATGTTCAAAATGCAATAAAGATATTCCAAACTGAAACAGGTTACAAAAGACTGGGATGACATTTTTGAAACAAGCTAAAGATAGAAACATCAGATGAATGGAACATTCATAAAATATTTTGCAACAGAGATGAAGTGTCTGGGATTATCAAGAAGAGAGCGGTTTAGAAATGAAGACATCAGAAAAAGTGGGTACAACATCAGTACTGATTTTTTTTTTTAATCAAATGGTTCGACCACCTAAGCAGATTACCAACAGACAGTGCGCCTTAAAGAGCAATGCTATTCCGATACAATGGGAACAATGCAAAAGGTCGTCCATGCAAAAGGTAGAGCACAGAAATAACAGAGGATGTGAAAAAACGAATTATAAAGCGCACACAAAAGTGTGCTTCGATGTCTTTCTTATTAAACAGAAAGATTCCAGTAGAGAGAGCCCAGATGTATGCACTTCGGTGAGTAACCATGTGTGCTTCGATGTCTTTCTTATACAGAGAGATTCCAGTAGAGACAGTCCAGATGTATGCACTTCGGTGAGTAACCATGTGTGCTTCGATGTCTTTCTTTCACAGAGAGATTCCAGTAGAGACAGTCCAGATGTATGCACTTCGGTGAGTAACCATGTGTGCTTCGATGTCTTTCTTACACAGAAATATCCCAGTAGAGAGGACCCAGATGTAATTTAGAAGATCGTAAAAATATTTTGTCGGAATTTTATTTTTTAACTTTTCTAATAAAATCTTGCCCGGGCAGTGGCTTTCCAGCCTGCTCTTGTCGAATTTGAACGATCTAGGACTCCTTTACGTGCTCAGCTTGAATACGGGACCTACGTTTTATCGTCCGTCTCCGATAGGACTAAGAACTCGATCTCACCTACACTGAGATTATGCATCTCTGGCAAATTTCTTAAGCATCTCACCACAGACAGCTTCCAGATTAGCTGTGTTTATTTAGTTGGCCAGCTTACAAATATTAGAAAACAATAGCTAATGTTACTTACCTACAACTCTTGTGCGATCATCGAATGTACTTGGTCTAAACAAACATGATCGGTAGATACCTTTAGCTGATGCTAGTAACTTGTCATCGTTGGGCTCGAAGGAGGCAGACAATCCATCTAGGAAAGAAATAACACTTTTGTTCATTTGTAGAATCATATAATTTACAAAATAGATGAGACTGCAGTAAAACTATTTGATTGGCAAAACACGTAATCACAAAGTACTGTAGTTTTACAAATTGCAAAAACAATGACAAAATACAGCAAAGTTTCGACCAACAAGGCCTTTATCAAGCAAACGAACAACAGGAGTGACAAATTAAAAAAAACCAAATGGACGAATAAAAACAAATGTTTCTAATGAAAATCTGGAAATAAAAACAAATTAGAAACGTTTGTATTTGGTCGTCCATTTGTTTTTTAAATTTGTCCCTCCTGTTGTTCGTTTGCTTGTTAAAGACCTTGTTGGTCGAAACGTTGCTGTATTTTGTCATTGTTTTTGTAATTTGTAAAACTATAGTACTTTATAATTTACAGGCAAGAAATCTCAGTGCGTTGGGCTAACTCTCTTTATATTCTCTTCGTGTCCCGATTGACACACAAGGCTTCCACAAGAGACTTCCACTGTTGCCGTTCTGCTGCCTTTCTACCAACCGTCTCCCCCGTCAAGCCCCACTCCTTCAACTCTCTTTCGCCCGCGTGGTGCCGGGAACCGCAAGAGAAGCAAAGAATAGTACCACTGCCACCTACAAGGCATGTTGTAACAGGCGACTGATGTATGACCTATTTAAACTACTCTAGTAAATAAAAAGCATCAGATGTGCTGGTCTACTTGTAGGCGCATAACTGGCACAAGGTGCAATCGCTCTTAAGCTCAGATCACATACAAATCACAAAGAGTGGTTCACACCTGATCGATATGGAACGTTCCGAGAAGAAGAAAAATAAAAGATGTATTTCTACTTTCCTGTGCACCACAGACTGTATGTTTATTAATACACGAATCCGTACAAGTTCTTGAAATGTTTGACTTACTTGGTTTATTTATCTAAACTGCTCGTAAAGCAGTGAGCGGCAGTAGTGTAGTTGTTAGTGAACTCGCTTCTTATGCTAGGGATCGGGGTTCAACTCCCGCAGTAGGCGTGGAATATTTGTCCGACAGTAACAACTCTCAGGTCGACCCAGCCTCAATTGGGTACTAGGAAATGCACTGGAAAGTAAAGTAATCAAACCTATAGTATAGCCACAGCTGAACATCGCTCAGTTTGGTTTCAGAAAGGGAAAGAGTTGCACCGATGCCCTGTTCACACTAAGGCAACTCAGCGAAAACACTATAGAATACGACACACAGCTCAACTTAGCATTCATAGACCAAGAAAAGGCCTTTGATAGAATAAACAGAAACAAACTATGGGCCATACTAAGTGAATATGGAATTCAGGGCCAACTATTAGACAATATTAGAGCACTATACCAAAAATGCTCAAGCGTAGTACGAACAAGCGACGGCCTGACAGACGAATTTGAATTATCATCAGGAGTAAGGTAGGGATGTGTGCTTTCACCTATACTTTTCAATATATACATAGACAGGATAACGCAAGAAACCAAGACAGATAACAACCTCGATAACAACTACAATTTAATCAACGAACTACTCTTTGCAGGTGATCAGAGTATAATTTACAACAACGAACACAAACTTCAACAACACATAAATGCACTGCAAGCGATATGCGAAAAATATGACATGAAAATTAACACCTCCAAAACAGAAGTCATGACAATAAGTAGGTCAACAGGTCAACTAAATATACACGTGAATAATGTCAAAATACAACAGACTCCAGAATTCAAATATCTCGGGAGTATATTCACAGCAGATGGAAAGATGGACAGAGAAATTGAAACTAGATGCCAGAAGGCAAACGCAGTGACATACCAAATGTCACCACTATTAAAACATCCAAGCATTAACATGGCAGTCAAACGACAACTGATAAACTGCATATTTATTCCCACTCTCTGCTATCAGTGCCAAACATGCCCCCTCCCCGACTAAGACACAAGAAAGAAAGATTACAACATGTGAAATGAGATGTCTACGAAAAGCTGTCAATGTTACAAGGCGAGATAGAGTGAGAAACGAGAATATCAGAAGCATCGTTGGTACTATACCATGCATACAGTACATCGAGAAGCAAAGAATCAAGTGCTTCGGCAATCTAATGAGAATGGAACTACATTTACTACCATCACGTGTCTACAATAATCGACACTCAGGACGCAGAGCACGAGGCAGGCCAAGAACACGATGGATAGATAACATCTCAGGCCCGTCTGCCCAGCGTGTTCGTAGCGCGTTGACTACGGGTGACTATCCCTCTGTCTGTGCGGGTTCAATTCCGCGGGATGGCAGAAAAGCCACAGATTCCCCAGATTTACGATGTTCGTGGCACCGAACCGAAGAGCTGAAAAGCTCAAGTGCTTCTGGATCGGAAAAAAAAAAAAATAACATCTCAGAGTCCCTGCGAAAGCATGGACTGACAACGTCAAGCGCAACACACCTGGCACAAGATAGAAAACTAAATTTCCCCACGACGCTTCACGGCACATGTGGTTAAGATAAGATAAGATAAGTAAAGGCGGCCGGCGTGAAGTAGATCACATCATTCATCGTGTGCCCACGGTCAAGGAAAAATACGTGCCTAACACCTTATTACCCGATATACCTTGATGTATGAAAGATGGTGATCTATTGTTATCAACAAATAAACAAGGTACAGGTATTAAGAGCTTCCGAAAAACAAATAGACAAACACGGGACTCGAACCACTTACCCTACTCCTTACGACACCAATCGCCTAGCCTAGCAATAAGAGCGCTTTTACGTACACAACCAATGAGCCATTCTAAAAAATGACTCACGGGGAGTGTCTTTCTCAAACGCACATTATTTAACTAGACACAGAACAATCAGGTAGGGTTCGCTCCAACAATGTCTGCACAAACACATGCTATAAGCTTATTGTGCTTGTATATATTTGAGACGAGACAATATCATACATACACACATGTACACACATATTACAAACATGCATACATCTAGGGAGTTTAAGATGGTTAAGGGGGATGTTATTTGGTCTCTTGACCACCTACTGTTGGATGAGGACACTGAAATTGACGTTGAGTCAATTCAATGACTAAAGGAGTTTGAAATTGTAAGCTGTACAAGTAGAGCTGGATGCATGAGGGGCAGAGATAGAGAAAGTATGTTCAACCAGCGATCACATGAAACTTCAGTATTAATACCATTCGACCTCTGTTAGGAAAGACTGAGCACCTATGGGTCTGCCCGGAGTGATATGATAGTCATTAGAAAAATTAAAAGTAAAAGACCTATAAAATATCTTCACCACCTCCATATCACATATGTGATCCTCGATGGTGCTACGGAGCTCGTGCACTGCCGCGGAGATCTTCCTATGTAAGAAAGAGATCATAGCACACATGATTACTCACCGAAACGCACAGAATATGGTACTATCAATCAATCAATCAATCTGTTCAAGACAATCTATTCGATGATGATGATATCTATTTTTACCGTGGCCCCGACAACATAAGGCTGGCTAGCTCAGACGGGAAAACGAAAATTCCTGTTTAATGGGTTCTGATTGTTGTATATGTTTGATAGAATACTACGATTTTCTGCAATTTTCCTGAATTCTATGCGTTCATTGTTATTTATTGAAGAAAGTGTTAATAATACTGTTATTCCTTCTTCTTCTTCTTGTGTCGTCACACTGCTACTGGGTTGTTGCACAGTGTCGTGGTTTTCTGTTTTTTTCTTGCGCTGTTCTGGTGGCTTGTGTGATTGTTATTTTTGCTCTTTCACAGGATTCTGCTACGCTATCTAACTATCTTTTCCGTGGTCTTCCACTTGCCTTCTTTCCTGATGTTCTGTTGTAGAAGACTCTGCATACTGTGGAGTTTGGATGCATTCTTATTAAGTGGCCAAACCACTTCATTCTTTGTTTATCTATGTAATTCAAGCAAGGTTCTGTGCCAACTTTCTTTCTTATGCTGATGTTGGTGACTATCTATTCTGGTGTTGTTGGTAACTTTTCGCAGGCAACGCATTTCACATGTAGTTATTTTCTGTGACTGCGCTTTGCTCATTGTCCATGTTTGGCACTGGTAACATAAAATAGGTATAAAAATGATTGATGTTGATCATCTGTTGCTTAGCTGTCTGTGAAATTTTTGGGTGCCTTAACTTCTTCTTCTTCTTTGCGTTCGTTCTTTACGACCAATTTTAATCACTCTTTGTGATAAGTTTGATCTTTGCCAAGAACGTGTATACGTTGCACATTGGTTTGGTAGGCCCCTAAACGCATAGACTTCTACATGTTTAGGACATGTGCATCCGATTTCAGCCAAACCTCCTTAATCGCCTCTTACGACATGCTTGGCAGGTAACAGTGATTCTATTCTTTACACCCCAAATTTGGGCCCCGGTAATCACTCGGGTGGGGTGCCTTAACAATGGGGCTAGATGGTAGATTCCTTATTGTTAAACTTAACTTGTAACGTAATATAACTTTGATTTAGCTTATTGTATTGTTTTTAAAATTAATTAGACTATATACACCAATACTGGAATACGATGATCAAGCGACAGTTGTAGTCTTATTTCCTTGAATTTCTACCTAAACCCGACGGCCGTATGTTATCGGAAGCCACGATTTTGACTATGCAAACAGACAATATTGACCTAGTTTTTTTTTTCTTGGAATTGGTTTAGACTTGTTTTCTTTACATTTCGCTATAAACTTCCTGGTCTATGTTGAGACAGTCCGCCATCTTATTTAGATTAGATACATCTTGATGTTGAGACATTTGAAAATGTTATTTTAGATTACACGATTCTTGGAAGTGCTTTTACCAATCGCATACTAATCGGTTCCAATATTATTTTATATGTCTTTCCAGTGGCGGCACGTGGTCATTTTTATTGGTGGGGCCAGACACACATTTTCGGAAAAATCATAGTTTTTGGAGTATTTACTATAATTTGTCTATTCCGGGAAGTTATTCCCTTTCGATTTTTTGGTGGGGCCGGGACCCACAGCCCTTAATGACGAGCCGCCCTGTATCCTTCTCCCTACTTCTTTTCGTTTTCTTCTTATTATCTACCGTCGTTTACCTCTTGTGAAGTATCAGATGCTGGTTGAGGCTGGATATATAAGAATATTTTCAATGTTTTATTATCTTTTTTTTCTTTCTTTGTTGTTATCCTCTACGTCTTCGAAGGCACCATATCGACAGTTGGCCTAAGAGCGTTTGTACGTTGTCAGTTAGACGTTTACAAGTTGACCAACAAATTCGGTTTCTGTGACGCTTTTTATTTAATAGGGAAGCTACCCTAGGCCCCTACCTCAGTCTTCATCTTATTTTTATTCTTCTTGGAACGCTACATATCGATCACTTGTTAAACCACTTTTTTGGGATCTATATGTGATCTGAGCCTAAGAGTGATTGTACGTTATGAACTTACAAGTAGGCCAGAAATCCTATTTTTGTGACGCTTTTTATTTACTAGAAAAGCTTCCCTAGGCCCCTACCTCAATCTTCTTATTCTTCTTCGAACGCGCCATATCGATCACTAGTTAAATCACTCTTTGTGATTTGTATGTGATCTGAGTCTAAGAGTGATTGTACGTTGTGTCACTTATGTGCCTACAAGTTGGCTAGCAAATCTTATTTCTGCGACGTTTTTTATTTACTATGGTAGCTTCTCTATACCCCTTCCTCTCAGTCGCCTCTTACGACATGCCTTGTAGGTCGCAGTGTTATTACTCTTAGCTCCCCTTGCGAGCAGCCCTGACAACACACGGGCGGGAGGCGGGATATATAAAAGAATATTTGCAATGCCGTACTCACTTCCTGTCCTGTTTTCTTTTCTTTAATCATGTTTTGTCTCACAGTGTCAGGATAAGAAGAGATTTCTAGAACGGGCGTTTATGTGCCCATCATAAACCGTATATTTTTCACCATCTTATCTCTGAGGTCCATCTTTTGAGTTGACGGCTTTGTATCCACTATGTTGGAGTAGCATTGCTCTTTGAGGTGCACTGTCTGTTAGTAAGTAATTTGCTTATGTTACTGAACCATTTAATTAGTTGTTTCTTGATGAAGTCTAGTACTGATGTTGCATCCACTTTTTTCCTGATGTCTTCATTCTTAAACCGGTCTCCTCTTGTTACTCGCCTAGCATTCTTGGACACTCATCTAGCCATGGAACGGAACTAAAAGCTCCTACCCCTACGCTTAACAACAAGAGTGAAAAACAAATTACATGATTGACATATGGAAAGATAATAAACAAAAGAAATGTGTCCATCAAACAGAAGCAGTGACACTTGGCTCAAAACTTGATTTGTTTTTGAATATCTAATATTAATTTTCTTAACCATTTCTTTTTTTTACACTAAGATTTCATTAATGTTCCTAGTTGTATTTATACCGTGTTGTTAAGGAGACTACAAGGAGTTGCCAATGAACAAATACCTTGCGTTTTGATATGACCATGTTTATATGTGTTGCACAACATTATACAATGGATTTAGACGTTAAATAATATTTGGCCCGCCTGCCCAGCGTGTTCGTAACGCGTTGGACTGCGGGTGACTAGCCCTCTGGGTGTGTGGATTCAATTCCGCAGGTTGGCAGAAAAGCCCCAGATTCACGGTGTTCGTGGCACCGAACCGAAAGGTTACGATGTCCATGGCACCGAGTCGAAGAGTTTCAAGTGCTTCTGGATCGAAAAAACAAAAACAATTTGATTTGTTTCATCCATCTCTTTTAATGATGAGCTTATGGAGAGAACAAGGCAGATTCCAGTAAACCAAGAGGTTTAAAAAAAAGATGCTGGTGCTGGATAGGCCACACTTTGAGACAATTCGAGGTGAATATAACAAGAAGGGCCCTTTCCTGGAACCCACGGGAACAGCGGAAGAGATGGAGGTCTAGAATTATATGGAGACGAGATTTAGAAACAGAGATTAACAGGAGAGCTGGTGGGAGCTGCAGGAGATAGCTAGAGGTAGGAAGACTTGGTATGAGTTAAGTGAGGGCCTATTCTTCAATCGGTGTTTAAAAGACATGTGAGGCCCGTCTGCCCAGCGTGTTCGTAGCGCGTTGGACTACGGGTGACTATCCCTCTGTGTGTGCTGGTTCAATTTCGCGGGATGGCAGAAAAGCCACAGATTCCCCAGATTTACAGTGCTCGTGGCACCGAACCGAATGGTTGCGATGTCCATGGCACCGAGCCGAAGAGCTGAAAAGCTCAAGTGCTTCTGGATCGGAAAAAAAAACAACAGTCATGTGAGTGAGAGAGAGCGAGAGAGAGAGAGAGAGAGAGAGAGAGATCTATTGTGATTTTTCCATCATAATCTTCTTTAAGAGCTGGAACCGTTGAAATGAAGACAATAACGGGGCAATATCATCGTGTTCTCATTATTACACCTCGCCATCATCGTTTTATATCAGCCAACGTTATAATCACACACACACACACTCACACACACAGATATATATATATAAATATCTACACCTTACAACTCCCAACGGAGCACAGGTCCTCAACAAACTTCTTCCAGCTCTTCCTATCTCCTGCCATACCTTCCACTTCTTTCCATGTTTTACCTATCAACCTTCAGCTCCCTTCTTCAGGTAAGTATATGCCTTCCCGTACTCCTCATTCCCTGCGGGTTCCAAAACAGTGTCTGTCTTTCAATGCTTCTGATCGGTCTTCTCATTGTGTGTCCTATCCATCGCCAGCATCTCTTCCGTAGCTCTTTCTCTACTGTTAGCCACTGTTAGTTTTTTCTCTGAGTTCCTTGTTTGTAATCTTAGGGGGTTTCTGTGGCTAAGTGGTTAATCCCTTTGCCTTGTGAGTCGAAGGTCGGGTGTTCAAGTCCGGACAGCACCATTCTGTTCACGAGTGCAGTTTTTTCCCAGAGACCCTTAGGATTGTTGCTGGAGCTACGGAATTCGTTCTTTGTGCAATACTCTCGGCAGGTGCATGCCATTTCTGCGGAGAGGGGCCGAGCCGTACGGGTTAAAACCCGGTGCAATGAAGTCAATCCTTCGGCTTTTAAACCCTTTTAAATCTTATCATGCCATCTCAGTCCTTCTATTCTTCGTAGACATCAATTTATGAAGGTCTGTAGTTTTCTTGTAGTTTCTTTTGTTGCCTTCCATGCACATATATATATATATATAAATTTTAAAATAAATTTTAAAATGTTAAGTTTGGAACTAATAACCACACCAAGATTTGGAAAATAACTTACCTATGATAAATTTTCGCTGTTCTTGAATAATTTCCTCAGGTGATTCCCGTATTCTTGTGTTAAACCATGAGAGATCCACTTCTTTGATGTAGCCGCCACATGCATAGTTGTAGAAGTTCTGGAATAAATAAACCGTTGTATCTGCAACTTTACATCTGCAATTGTCAAACTATTGCTACAGACATAAATGTTATCAATTGTTGCGTGGGTACCAAAATTCACAAGATCCAAAGGTTAGGTTTCCGCATGAGGGATGTTGTCTTTTTTCTCGATCCAGACAAAAACACTTGAGTTTTCAGCTCTTCGGCTCGGTGCCATGGATATCGTAACTCTTCGGTTCGGTGCCACGAACACCGTAAATCTGGAGAACCTCGGAATTGAACCGGACTCACAGGGGGCTTGTCACCCGTCGTGCAACACGTTACGAACACGCTGGGTAGGCGGGTGTGGATTTCGTCTATAGAAGTTTCTAACCACCAGAGGCTTACGTAGATATACTGTCCTGGGCATGAGGGTGTTTACGGTAATGAGAGAGCGAACAGGTTTGCATCAACACCATCGATTGTTGGGGGGTTAAAGATGGATACGGGTGATGTTCTTCGATCTCTTCGCGATTGTCTGTTGGATGAGGACACTAAAATAGATGTTGAATCGATCCATCGATTTAAGCAGTTTGGGGTTACCCGTTGTACAATTAGAACTGGATGCTGAGGGGCAGAGTGAGAGGCGTGTTTTTAATCAGCAAGCCACGGGAATCAACAGTTTGCATACTCTTCAATATCTGTTAGGGAGACTGAGCACTTATGGGTCTGCCCGAAGTGCAATGACGTCAGTTTAGTAACCAATAACCAACACATAACCAATATCACGAAAGCAGAGAACGGTAAATGTATACAAGAACACACACACACAAAAAACAACCCTTCAATTAAAAGAATTAACGTGAAGACATGACAATCTCGCGCATAATTTTATTATAAAACGCAAATTGAGTTTGTGGATTATACAAAACGGATCTTTCCCTTCGTCTTGTATCTCCTTCAGTCACATTTCTCCCTTTTTCTCTTGTGGATAAACTAATTTCTGCGTGCTACATCACACGCTTTAGACTTTGTCACGGATCACGATTCCCGTCGCTGATTTGATGCAAATATGGTATTCTTATTTCGTGTTTATTTTTATAGTTTATCATTGATTAATTAATAGGACCATCATCATTTCACTTCAGTGAGTAACCATGTGTGTTTCGATTTCTTCCTTACACAGGAAAATCTGAAAGCAGTGCGTCTGTAGCACCGGTAATTGTCCGTGATGTAATTTAGAAGATGTTCAAAATATTTTGAAAATTTTTTTTTAAATTTTCTAATGAATTGTTCCCGAGCAACGGCTCTGCAGCCTGGTATTCTCTATTTTCTAATGAATTGTTCCCCGAGCAACGGCTCTGTAGTCTGGTATTCTCTATTTTATAATGAATTGTTCCCTAGCAATGGCTCTGTAGTCTGGTATTCTCTATTTTCTAATGAATTGTTCCCCGAGCAAGGGCTCTGCAGCCTGGTATTCTCTATTTTCTAATTAATTGTTCCCCGAGCAAGGGCTCTGTAGTCTGGTATTCTCTATTTTATAATGAATTGTTCCCCGAGCAACGGCTCTGCAGCCTGGTATTCTCTTTATTTTCTAATGAATTGTTCCCTAGCAATGGTTCTGCAGTCTGGTATTCTCTATTTTGAACTGCAATGGTTCTTTTACGAGCTCACTTGAACACGTGACCTACGTTTTATCGTCCGTCTCCGATTGGACTAGGAACTCGATCTTACCTACACTGAAATCAGAGATCTCTTGAAAAATATCCTGATGGCTCTACGAGGGAGTGAATCGAATATTTTTGGAACTATAGGCGAGCTGTTAACCTCTGCGCCACAATACAGTATTCTTATTTATTTTATTTGAATTTTATGAGATGCTTATAAGTGGGCGTCCGTAGCTTAAGCTGTAGTGTGCTCGATCACAACTTAAGTATACCTAGTTCATACTCCTCGGCAAGCAGTTTGGAAGCAAATTTGATACCGTGGTAATGAATGGTACAAATAGAGCCCAGCGTTCAGAAAGCAATAGCAAACTACTGAACGTATAAGTGGTTCCTAGCGCTCGTGTGGTGCGGGGATAGTACCACTGCGGCCTACAAGGCATGTCGTAAGAGGCAACCGAGGTAGGGGTCTAGAGAAGCTATCCTAGTAAATAAAAAGCGTCGCAGAAATCGAATGTGCTGACATAATTGTAGGTGCATAACTGGCACAATAAACAATCGCTCTTAGGCTCATATCGCATACAGATCACAAAGAGTGATTAAGAAGTGGTCGATATGGAGCGTTCGGAGAAGAAGAAGAAGTAGAAGAAGTCGTGCCTAGAAAATCAACGACTTGTTTACTGCGGTTGATGGTGACGTCCTGGGAAGGATATGTCACTATTTTCCTTTCATTTCAAGAGGCTTATACTCGTTATAAAGATTTAATAATAATTCCTCTCGTACCGTTATACGTTACATAGGGCCTGCAAGTAATTTCTCCATACCGCTCTACCCTGAGCAACTGGCTCAATCTCCTCCATGAAACTGAGACCGATATTTCCTGCCTCTCTCAGCAAAGTTCGCTTCAGGGTCTCCTTAGGTCGACCTCTCTTTCTTGAACCCTTTGCAACCCACTTCAATGCCTGCTTTGATATTCGTTGATCATTTCTCCTCAAGGTGTGCCCAACATATCTCCATCTTCTCTTTCTTATAACAGTTGTCACTAGTGGTTGACCAGACATGTCTCTGATTTCATCACTTCTCCTGAATTCGTTCCATTTTATATTCATTATTTTTCGCCGACATCTATTTTCAAATGCATTCAACTTGCTTTCTATATCTTTAGTCATTTTCCAACTCTCGCTAGCATATGTTAGGATTGATACAACATTTGAATTGAAAATTTGTAATTTAGTTTTAATACTATATAACTTGTAGTTCCATATTTTATAAAGATATACTTGTTACATTTTTCTCATCTTTAACATATTCTGTATTCATCCCCATATAACTGAAGTTACTGCAGGTCAGGGCGACAACACGTACGGCCAGCATCAGACGATAACACGGACGAACATAAACAAGAACTTATAGCTGAAGGCCAGATAAACCAATTTACAACCAAACGACGTCTGAATTTGGCCGAAGTGCCAGAAGTACAGCAGAAAAGATGGTCAAATCAAATAGGATGCCGGGATGGATCTCTTGGCCAACGCTGAGTCAAAATCGAAAAACAGCTAAATTATGAAGTTACGGGGAAACGTGTGTGACAAACGACCGATTTTTATGAAGAGGACGGAATTTGTATTTCTTTCGGAGACTAATTCTCAATTTATTGAAGAGAACACGAGATCAGTCAATGTTGTTGCAGGTTCGTGAGAGAATGTATAGATTGTGGTGATCAATACTAAACGCAGTTCAATCAATATATACTGCGGCGGGGCAACAACGGCATCAGACAAACGAACTGAGGATTGGAGACTGAGGAAATAGCAGGATAGAACATATGGGGGGATAGAGGCACTGATAGATTGTCGATAGAGTACACTCATATATTGTCGATAGAGTACACTCATATATTGTCGATAGAGTACACTCATATATTGTGGATAAAGTACAATGATAAACTGTGGATGGAGAATACAGATAGACTGTGGATAGAGAATACCAGATAGTCTGTGGATAGAGAATACAGATAGACTGTGGATAGAGAATACAGATAGACTGTGGATAGAAAATACAGATAGACTGTGGATAGAGAATACAGATAGCTTGTGGATAGAGAATACAGATAGCTTGTGGATAGAGAATACAGATAGCTTGTGGATATATAAAAAAGCAAGATTATATACAACAAAAATGTGATCCGAGCCTAAGAGCAATTATATACAACAAAAATGTGATCCGAGCCTAAGAGCAATTAAATACAACAAAAATGTGATCCGAGCCTAAGAGCAATTATATACAACAAAAATGTGATTCGAGCCTAAGAGCAATTATATACAACAAAAATGTGATCCGAGCCTAAGAGCAATTAAATACAACAAAAACTAACAGATTGAATTCTTCTTCTTAATCAAACTCTCTATATCGATCATTTGTTAAACTACACTTTATAATTTGTATGTGATCCGAGCCTAAGAGCAATTATATACAACAAAAACTGCAAGATTGAAAACAAAGAGAACTTAAATCAGAGAAAACATCAAAAGCTACAACGCTCGATCACGTTTGTTGCTGCTGATGCAACAAGAGTAGGGAATGCAACATAATGAGGAGGAGGAGGGGGAGGGTAGCAGCAACAATTGTTGTGCTTGTCACTTTTTTTTTTTGCTGTGAATTGTGCAACAATTAATCTAATTTCAGATTTTTTTAGACAGTGGGAGGGAAAATATATAAATAAAATCACCTTTTTAATAAGGAGTATTGTATTTATAATTGTTATGGCGAAACACTTAACAACAAAGTACTGTAGTTTTTATAAAATACAAACAAAAACAATTACAATACACGGCAACGTTTCAAACAAAAGGCCTTTATCAAGCAAATGATACAACATAAGTGAGAAAATTCACTATTTACACGGCACACTACATATAGAATCAGATAATACATTCCTAACTGCCCTAAAATGATAGGTAATGTTACGGCCGTTAGAATGTGTTATATAAGAAGTGAATTTATTCACTTCTGTTCTATCCTTTGCTTGATAAAGACCTTTTGATCGAAACGTTGCTGTGTATTGTTATCGTTTTTGTATTTTTGTAAAACTACAGTATTTTGTTTTTACGTGTTTCGCCATTGTTACATAGTTTTACTGCAATCTTCTCTTATATCGCCATTGTTACATAGTTTTACTGCAGTCTTCACTTATATCGCCATTGTTACATAGTTTTACTGCAGTCTTCCCTTATATCGCCATTGTTACATAGTTTTACTGCAATCTTCACTTATATCGCCATTGTTACATAGTTTTACTGCAATCTTCACTTATATCGCCATTGTTACATAGTTTTACTGCAATCTTCTCTTATATCGCCATTGTTATATAGTTTTACTGCAATCTTCTCTTATATCAATAATATTTTTAATTGTTGAATCTCTAATCAATAATTCATATAAATATATATTTATAAATTGTTGACATCTACTAAATCAGTGGTTCTCAACCTTCCTAATGCCATGGCCCTTTAATACAGTTCCTCATGTTGTGGTGACCCCCAACCATAACATTATTTTCGTTGCTACTTTATAACTGTAATTTTTCTACTGTTATGAGTCGTAGTGTAAATATCTTCTTCTTCTTCGATCGTTCTAGGCCTGTTTTAATCATTCTCTTTGTGATATATAAACAGCCACACATCAGAACGTAATGTACGTGCACTAACCTTCAGCACCTATTTGAGCACAGTTGCTTATCCTTCGGTGGGGTGTTCGATTTCAGCCAGCTATTGTGTGCGGATTCGCTTCTTCCGCTAGCTTTTGACTGTCCCCAACCAGACCCACAAGGCAGTGGGCTGTTATTTCTTTCAGGGCAGCGACCCTTAGACGGCCTGCCCTCCCGGGCTTATGAGCGCCATATTCCCAGCAAACCGGTCGTTTTAATGAACACCTTGATTTGCCGCCCGTTCAGGTTTGTTTACGGTTTGCTCCGCTAGGCTTTGATTGTCCCCAATCAATCTACAAGGCAGCAGTAGGTGTAAATATCTGATATGCAGGATGTACTTTCATTGTTACAAATTGAACATAATTAAAGCATAGTGATTAATCACAAACGCCAGGTACTCGTATGTGGGCGTATTTGCATGTGGGCGGATCCACCTGGAGACGGATAAAGGAGCGATGTCTCGGTTCTTAACCCTTTCGCTGCTACATACTTTCTGGAGGCTGAGCTAAAAATAGCTACTCTTTGTTTCTACATCACAAACGAGAATGTACGCCTATAGCAGTAACAGTAGTAATGTATAACGTGTTAACACGTCTTTAGCCCACGGAAGAGAGATAATAACAGATGTGTTAACTCTTTCCACGCTTTAAACCGCACACTGCGCCATAGAGTTGCTTCCATTATATGAAGTCTTTCTAGTTTTACTTCTACTGTTTTACTTATACTACTTTTCAACCTTGTTATTCTATTGGGTTGTCCAGTTTTCTTCAATTTAGTATATAATATTATATATATGTTTATTTATTGACGAGTAGTTGAGATCGTTAATTTTTTTCTTTTACCCCCCTTGAATTAACTGCTTAAAAATTGAGGAAATAACTGCGCGTGAAAAGAGTTAATGCGTCTTTAGAAGTGAATGGGAAAACGTATATATACGTCCTTAGCAGCTAAAGGGTTAAGACCATCAAAAATATGTGTTTTCAAATGATCTTAGCTTCTTCTTTTTCTTCCCTTCTTCTTTTGTCGTCACACTGCTACCAGGTTGTTGCCCAGTGTCGTCACACTGCTACCAGGTTGTTGCCCAGTGTCGTCACACTGCTACCAGGTTGTTGCCCAGTGTCGTCACACTGCTACCAGGTTGTTGCCCAGTGTTGTGGTGTTCTGTTTTTGTCTTGCACTGTTCTGGTGGATGGAGTGATTATTATTTTTGCTCTTTCATAGGATTCTGCTACGCCATCTAACCATCTTTTTCGTGGTCTTCCTCTCGCCTTCTTTCCTGATGTTCTGTTGTAGAGGACGTTGTATACTGTGGAGTTTGGATGCATTCTTATTAAGTGGCCAAACCACTTCATTCTTTGTTTCTCAATGTAATTCAAGCAAGGTTCTGTGCCAACTTTCTTTCTTATGCTGATGTTGGTGACTCTGTTTTTCTAGTGTTGTTGGTAACTTTTCGCAGACAGCGCATTTCACATGTAGTTATTTTTTGTGGCTGCGCTTTGCTCACTGTCCATGTTTGGCTCTGGTAACAGAAAGTAGGTATGAAAATGCTGTTGATCATCTGTTGTTTAGCTGTCAGTGAAATTTTTGGGTGCTTTAACAACGGGCTAGCTACCCTTGAAAGGGTCGCTGGATCCCCGCCCAGGGGTCGCGATCCATAGGTTGAGAACCACTGTACAAAACAAATGATCAATGTATAACAGGTTAATAGCGGAATATCTTACAAACTTTCATAGTGATTTGTCTTCATCATCTGTGTCGCAGTTATCAATAAAATGTTTTTAGCTCAATAGCGTAATCCGAAGACAACTAGGAAAACTACTAGTCCTAACAATCACAAAACGATTTATTTTAAAAAATAAGTGTTGTCTTTATTTCAAACAACCAAAATTATCAATAATTTCGTTAATGTGAACATTTTTTTCATTTTCGTGTAAGCTTGAAATTATTAGTGTATCCCTGAGTGGTTTATCTTCATATTTGAATATGAGGTAATTTATTCTCGTTTTACGGCGCTTAAAAAAAAGGTTTAATTTTCTACTGATGTCACTGAAAATGTCAGGATAAATTCAATTAGTGTCAAAAACTTGCTAGAATATTGTCGAATATGGCTAAGTTACTCTTCTTCTTCTTTGCTTTCGTTCTTTACAACCAATTTTAATCACTCTATGTGATATGTTTGATCTTTGTCAAGAACGTGTATACGTTGCACATTGGTTTGGTAGGCCCTAAACGCATAGATTTCTACAAGTTTAGGACATGTGCATCCGATTTCATCCAAACCTCCTTAGTCGCCACTTACGACATGCGTGGCAGGTAGCAGTGGTTCTATTCTTTACACTCCAAATTTGGGCCACTCGGGCGGGGCTAAATTACTATCTGACTTCATAAACAATGAACCGTTTCATCTTGTCCCAATGCTTTAATTAAAGATTGTGCAGAAGACATGTGTGCCTTTAGCATCATTGTATCTTTATCTATCATAGATGCAACACATCAAATCAAATGATATTTCGCCAATTTAGAAGTGCAAACATGTCACCATGAAGGACAAAAGAGCAATGTTCAACACAATCTTTCTCCCCACATTATGCTATCAGCGCCAAATATGGACGCTGACTTCAAATGATAGAAGAAAACTAGTCACGACAGAGATGAAGTGTCTACACATAATGCTGGAAGTAACAAGAAGAGACCAGTTTAGAAATGAAGACAGAAAAGAATAAATTATTTTCGTGATTTTGCGATTGAATAATCATATTCAATTTGAATTCTGTATTTAAATTCATCTTATGCCTGTCTTACACGATCCATTTTTTCATCAATTTTCTATTTCATGTATATAATTATTTGATAATTGACCATGAATGACAGAAATATATATCAATTTTCTATGTCAAAGAGAAAATAGAGCGGGTATATGTGTGGAGGGGGTGTTGACAAACTGTTATAATGTGGAGGGGGGCGTTACAAAGTTGATGTTGTGCAAAGTGTGCGGTAGGCCGAAAAAGTTTGGAAACCTATGATTTAAACCAATCCACGTCAATTACTAAATTACAAGAGCTGGGATTGAAGATTGGAGTTTCCAGAAAAGAACAGCACAACAAGTATATGAGTAGGCTCATCAATCAAAATCGAAATTGTACAGTCAGTCGCTGGAAGCTGTTGGAGATATTGCGAATGAGATCGGAGCACCTATTGACATGTCTGGAGTGCAATGAAAATATTCCTAACTGAAACTAAACAGAAACTGAAACCAGCTAGCTCTAACAAAAAAGAGCTCTACTGTGGAGTGTCTTTCATATTACTAGAGGCAGAGGCGGCTCTTGACCATTTTTGTTGGTGGGGCCAGACAAATATATTTTGGAAAAATCATGGATTGTGGTTGTTATTATTTAATTTAAAAAATAATAAATGCATGTTACACATTATTTTAGATGGGGCCCAGCCCCACTGGCCCTTAATGACGAGCCGCCTCTGACTAGAGGGATATAATTTGACACGTTCATTGACTGTGTCCAGGTCGAACATGTTTGCTGAACTTAGGTTAACACCGACATATCTCTTAGGACACTACTAATCAAGGGTCAAGTAGTAGCATGTCCCTTGTAGAACGTCGCTTTCATCATAGTTCGTCTGAGAATCTCTCTGTCTCTAGCAAGTTCTCCCGCGTTACGTTCAAGGTTTCTTTGATGTCCAGCTGCCACCTTAATCTTATTCGTCTTCTGCCTCGTACTCCACGAACTCTGCCTTCCATTACCGCTCTCTCCGAGGCCCTGTGACGTTTAGTAAGTAAAGTAAAGGACCCTTTTTTATACTATGTGGTATATAGGGTTATATGGTGTTAGGCCCGTGTTTTTCATTGGCCGTCGGCACACGATGTGTAATATGGTCAACATCCTGCTGATTGTCTTTACTTCCCAGGGATTTTTCCTAGTACCCAATTGAGACTAGGTCGACCTGAGAAACGTTATGGTTAGAAAAAAATTCACTGTGGAAATGAACCCGGAACACTAGTCTAAGAAGCGAGTGCACTAACAACTGCGCTACTGTGGCGTTCTGCAGGATTCCATTTTGATTCTCAATCATTTCAGCTTCTTTAACAATACATTCCCAAGTACTTATTTTTTTGCGATAGATTGGTTGATTGATTGATAGTACCATCATCATTGCACTTCGGTGAGTAACCTTGTGTGCTCCGATCTCTTGCTTACACAGGATGATCACAACGACAGTGCACGAACTCCGTAGCACGGGAGAGGATCTCCGATGTAATTTAGAAGATAGTGAAAATATTTTGTAGGAATTTAATTTTTTTTATCTTTCTAATGAATTTTGTCCAGGCAGTGGCTTTCCAGCCTGATCTATTCGCGATTTTGAACTGACAAGTGTTCTTTTTACGTCTCTCTTCTCTTCCACCATTTACTTCTTTATAGAAGTGTTGGGGTGAAACGTAGTGATCTTGTGTGTGCTTCTTTTAAGGCACTTTGTAAGCTGATATTCATGTTCGTAAGACTGTTCTTGATGCCGTCGCTCCATCTTTTGCGTGCTCTTCCTCTTGCTTTGTACTCATTATACTTTTTCTGTGTGGCTCTCTGTGGTAGGCGATACCAGGGCATTCTTGGCAGGTGTCCAAACCATTTAATCTGTTGTTCTTTTATGAATTGCATAACTGGTTTCACATCCAGTCTTCTTCTGATTTTTTCATTTCTAATGTTGTCTCTTATTGTCACACCTGCAGCTCTTCTAAGACACCTCATCTCTGTCGTTATGATTTTCCGCTCATTAGCTGCTGTTATTGGTCATGTTTGACACTGGTAACATAGTGTTGGCCAGAAAATCATGCTTATGAGATTTGCTTTAGCTGTTAGCGGTATCTCTTTATGTGACAACAGTGGTATTAACTGTCCTATTATCTGGCTAGCTTTTGTGCAACGGTTGTTGATTTCGCCATCGATACTTCCATCTGCTGTGAAAATTGCTCCTAAGTATGTGGCCTCAATTGTTTGTTTTATGTCTACGTTCTGGAGTTTATTGTAAGGCTTTCTGGTTGTCTACTTATTGCCATTGTCTCTGTCTTTATTATATTTATTTTCATCTTGTACTCCTCCCCTTGATGTTAACTAAGCTCAAATGGTTCTGGAGAGATTCTTCATTTTCTGCAATCAGTACTTGGTCATCTGCAAATAAAAGTTCTGAAATATTATTTCCTTTCTCTATTCCTGCTTCTCTACTTATGTTGTCCATGTATGTTATAAAAAGCAGTGGGAAGAGCACACATCCCTGTCTAACTCCTGAGTTTACTGTGAATGTTTTTGATGTTCCGACTTTTGTTCTTATGTAACTTTTATTTGAAATGTATAAGCTCTTGCAGACCTTGATGAGATGTTTGCTGATTCCATATTTTCTTAAACAATCCCATAGTTTGTTTCTATCGACTCTGTCGAAGGCCTTTTCCTGATCTATGAATGCCACACTACAGGTCTTGTTATGTTCTATTGCGCTTTCCGTCAGTTGTCTTAATGTGAATATTGCATCGGTACAGCTTCTATTTCGTCTGAAACCCATCTGTGCTTCTGAGAGTTATTCTTCAATTGTTGGTCTTAGTCTTTTTCAATGATCTTAGCATACATTTTTCCTGTGTGAATTAGTAGTGAGATTCCCCTATAGTTATTACATTCCTTCTTTCTGCCTTTGTTTGTCCAAATGTGGTGTGATTATTGCTGTTTGCCAATCTTTTTACGTGCTTAACTTTTTGTTTGTTTGCTGGTGGATTAAGCCTCTATGTGGCCGAGGCACGCCCTTTCAACCTAAGACATATGTCTTTTTGGTTATATCAGGGCGTATTGGCCTTTTTTTCTTGGTGTGGCCATGTGGCCTGGGACTTGTTCTGGTGTGGACTGTGTTTTTATCTGTGATTGTCTTAATAAGGACATTTGGTCTTGGTAATGCTTAACTTAAACACAGGACCTACGTTTTATCTTCCGTCTACGATAGGACTAAGAACTCGAGATCACCTACACTATGCTGTGATCAGGGATCTCTGAGAAAATATCCTGATGGCTCCATGAGGGATTGAACCTGGTACCTTTGGCACAAGAGACGAGCAACTAGCCTCTACGGCACAGAGACACCAGATCTGTGTTATCTTCATAGATATATATGCTCATCTTGTCAGCGTTGAACTTAAAGAACCCTGGGTGTACTCCTTCGACGGTGCATGATAGAGATCAGTAAACAATCCCCTTTCTGTTACCTGGTAATTATACCTGTCGCTAGTTGGTCGAACAGTCCGGAAACGGTTTCTACCGTTGTATGCCATTCATTCTGAAGACCGGATGTTGCAGTGCGAGAAGTCAGACCCGGAAGCGGAAATAGTAAAAAAGTAAATATCTGTTTGTGAACGGTGACTTCGTGTAAAAATGTTTGTCATAATGTAATATACAAAATAGTAACATTTATATGGGATAACTGTGCATGGAAAGATGAGATCAGATATATCATGAATACAGTGGTGTGTAGTAGTAGTAAGATAGTAGTAGTAAGAAAGTAGCAGTAGTAGTAGTAGTAGTCAGATAGCAGTGAGTAGTAGTAGGTAGTAGTAGTAGTAGGTAGCAGTAGCAGTAGAGTAGAGAGTAGAGCAGTAGCAGTAGTAGGAGTAGCAGAGTAGGAGCAGTACAGCAGGTAGTAGTAGTAGCAGTAGTAGTAGTAGTAGTAGTAGCAGCAGTAGCATAGTAGCAGTAGTAGCAGCAGTAGAGCAGTAGTAGTAGTAGTAGCAGTAGTACAGCAGTAGTAGAGTAAGCAGGTAGCAGTAGCAGTAGAGAGCAGTCAGTAGCAGAGTAGTAGCAAGCAGTAGCAGTAGTAGTGAGCAGCAGGCAGTAGTCAGTAGTAGTAGCAGGCAGTAGCAGCTAGCAGATAGCAGCAGTAGAGCAGACAAGCAGTAGCAGCAGCAGTAGTAGTAGTAGCAGTCAAGCAGTAGTATGCAGCAGTAGAGAGTAGCAGTAGTAGTAGTAGTAGAGCAGCAGTAGTAGTACAGAGCAGAGTAGTAATGCAGTAGTAGCAGTAGCAAGCAGTAGCAGTAGCAGTAGTAGTAGTAGTAGAGTCAGTAGCAGTAGAGCTAGCAGTAGGCAGAGCAGTAGTAGAGTAGAGTAGCAGCAGTAGCATGCAGTAGCAGCAGCAGTAGTAGCAGCAGAGTAGCATGCTAGCAGTAGCAGAGCAGAGCAGCAGCAGCAGAGCAGTAGTAGAGCAGTAGCAGTAGCAGCAGCAGCAGCAGCAGTAGCAGTAGTAGTAGTAGTAGTGTAGCAGTAATGAGCAGTAGTAGTAGCAGCAGTAATAGTAGTAGTGAGAGTAGAGAGTAGTAGTAGTAGCAGAATAGTAGCTGTATTGAGAGCAGTAGCAGTAGCAGAGTAGTAGTAGCAGTGCAGTAGCTGCAGCAGCAGTAGCTGTAGTAGTGAGTGCAGCAGTAGTAGTTGTAGTAGTGGAGTTGTGAGTAGTAGTAGTAGCAGTAGTAGTTATTGTAGTTGTAGTAGTAGTAGTAGTTGTAGTAGTAGCAGCAGTAGTGGTTGATGTAGTGGTAATGGTGGTAATGACAGTGACGAGACCATGAGGATTTTCTTTTACAGAAGAATGTTAAGAATCTCATGGACTACTAAAATAACTAAATTAGATACTCTGAGAGAGATCAATGAAAAAATTAACCTTTATTTGCAGAAATTAAAAAGAAGCAATCATCTCTTGTATGCACGTATTACAAATGCATAAATGAAAACCTATTCCTCTTCTTCTTCTCTCTTCACCCCTAGGGAAGTAGAGGTTCGCAACCAAGGTTTTCCACGCCCTTCTATCCAAGACCATCTTTTCCAGATCTCTTCTCATTTTCTTCATTTTACGACATGCGTGATAGCTAATAGTGGCTATATTCTTTACGTTCCTAATTTGGGCCCCGGTAACCACTCGGGCGTAAACACATTGTGACAACGGAAAAAACAGTTGGGAAGAGAGATAAAGGACGATACAGAGAAAGAAAATACTGAACAATTTAGCAAAACATAGAAGAGCATCAACGACTGAGTTGTTATGGAGACATAGATTTGTGGAGAGTCATGATCGACAAAGCCAGCACATACAGAAACCTGATAATGATGAGAATATACCATTAGCTATACCAGGATTTGAACACAGTTCGCTGGGAGGTAAAGTCTCACTCCCTTACACTGAGTTTGTCCGACTGTCCTAAACTAAAAAAAAAACGCAGAATGTAAAAGCACGCGTGAAATGTAGGTCTTTTTCAAGAGATCAAAATCCTAATAAAAAGAAAATCTGCAGTACAATGGAAGAAAAACACCGGTTATCTCCTTTTTCCTTCTCTTTCACCATTTACTTCTTTATAGACGTGTTGAGGGAGTGGGTATGTAGTTATCGTGTGTGTAATTGTTCTAATGCACTTTGTAATTCATTTTCTAAAGGCTGTTCTTGATGCTGTCGCTTCATCTTTTCCGTGGTCTTCCTCTTGCTCTGTACTCGTTATACTTTTTCAATGTTGCTCACTGTGGTAGGCGATATCATGGCATTCTTGCCAGGTGTCAAAACCACTTAATATGTTGTTATTTTAGATATTGCATAACTGATTTCACATCTAGTCTTCTGATTTCTTCATTTCTAATTGTGTCTCTTATTGTCACACCTGCAGCTCTTCTAAGGGGTCTCATCTCTGTCGTTATGATTTTACTCTCCTTTCTGGATCTGATTATAAAGATGTTCTCAAAGACTTTAACAGAACAGACCAGGTCACTGTAGTTCACTTACGTATCAGGCACTGCAGACTCAACAGACACTTACATAAACTAGAAATAAGTCAAACAGCTCTCTGCCAGTATCAACAGGCGGAAACCAAACCGGAGCATATCCTAAACAACTGTCCTCTCGTGGATGAGCTTCCTCTCCTTTGCGTTCGTTATTTACGTCCAATTTTAATCACTCTTTGTGATATGTTTGATCTTTGCCAAGAACGTGTATACGTTGCACATTGGTTTGGTAGTCCCCTAAACGCATAGACTTCTACACGTTTAGGACACATGCATCCGATTTCAGGCAAACCTTCATGGGTCGCCTCTTACGACATACGTGGCAGGTAACAGTGGTTCTATTCTTTACACCTCAAATTTGGGCTCCTGTAACCACTCGGGCGAAATAACATGTGACCACACTCACTCGACCGGAAAACTAAACTTTGAGATAACACTGATGAAGACTGTCCAGTTTGTGGTCAACATTGCATTAAGAGCATAACCACCGGATTCACGGTGTTCGTGGCACCGAACCGAAGGGTTACGATGTCCATGACACCGAGCCGAAGGGTTACGATGTCCGTGGCACCGAACCGAAGGGTTACGATGTCCATGACACCGAGCCGAAGCGTTACGATGTCCATGACACCGAACCGAAGGGTTACGATGTCCATGACACCGAACCGAAGGGTTACGATGTCCATGGCACCGAACCGAAGGGTTACGATGTCCATGACACCGAGCCGAAGAGCTAAAAGCTCAAGTGCTTCTGGGTCGGAAAAAAATAATATAACCAGAGATTACCAAAGAAGAAGAAGAGGGTGAACTGCTCACGAACCACACATCATAAAACTAACAGATATCATATATATAAAATTAAGAGAACACGGTAGAAGAACAAAAGGAACTACAGGGTGTTCAAGATAATAGCAGCCTGTGAATGGAGTCAATCTGGCATATATGTATGAAAATGAGAAGGTTCAGTTATGACGTAGTATAGGTCAAGGTTATGTGACGGTATGTAATTGTAATGCGGGAAGGGGCGATGAACAAATGTGACGTAAAACGAGTTAGTCAGAACCGGTTTAAATAATACATAAACATAACGCGATAGATTATCTGGCAACTTTCGATTTGTCAATGGGGCTGCTTTAATCTTGAACACCCTGTAGAAAGACTTTGACAATTAGAATACACATTTTTTTGTGTCGTGAAATACGAGTTCAATTCTCTCATCCAGCACAAGACCATCAATCAACATATTCTATTTGACTTTGTTTCTTTCTGGGAACAAATCGGTATCAGCACTTACCTGTCATATTTCTTGTATTAGAAACGTCTAGAATTGCTTCTGTGAGCGTATGTAGCGGTGCTGAGCTCGAACACAACCCATGCGTACCTGTTTCAAACCCCGCGGCGGGCAAGTTTGGAAGTAAATTAGTTCCCTTGGATTTTTACGAAAGGTAAAAACACCCGAGTGGTTACCGGGGCCCAAATTGGGGTGTAAAGAATAGAACCACTGTTACCTGCCACGCATGTTGTAAGAGGCGATAAGGAGGTTGGGCGTGGGGCTATCTACCCCACACTATAAAGACACTAGATGGCTACAGAACGGAGAATAAACCGAGTAAACGCTGGCTGAAACCGGACACATTGCCGAAGGATAAACACCAGAGCTCTAAATGGTGCTGAAGATGTGACGTAAAATACACCAATACTAAGGCTGCATGAATCAGATTTCCACATGAATAGAATTTATGGGGAGATCTTGTACATCGGTCTGGGTGGTGATTGCAAGAGAGAGAGAGAAAGAGAGAGAGAGAGAAAGAAAGAGAGAGGTAAAATAGACCTCAACGTTCAGAAAGCAATGGCAAACTACTAAACGTCCAAGTGGTGCCTATAAAATCAACGACTCATTTACTGTGGTTGATGGCTTGGTCCTGTAAAGGATATGTAACGATTAGAAAAATTTAAAGAATTGTTTCTGGAGCTACTGAGTTTGTAGTGTGTGCAAAACTATCGGCAGGTAGCTTGCAATTTCTGTAGATATGAACGGAAGCATATGGTTGTAACCGGAGGCAATAAAGGAAATTCTTTATTTTAAAAAAAATTCAACTCTTATTTCATCTGTTTCATGTTGTACTTGTTGGGAAACAAATCGGACAAGAACATATTGAACATTGGAATTAGTAAGAAGCTCACAAAACACCGTTTTTGTTGAACGACTTCATTGATAATTTGTGGCACAGGATAGTGATGTATGAAATATTTATCATAAAGGAGTTCCGCTGCGTGACGTTGTTGAATGGCATCAGTGCTTTATCGATCACGTGAGCTGGTTTGATATGTACGAACAGGCTCAACCAAGCTGAACCGCTCGCTTGACCAAGTAGAACAGGTCTTCGAGGGTAAAGTTAGATCATGTAAGCAGGTCTTTAAAAGAGAAGTTGCCCGTCTGCCCAGCTTGTTCGTAGCGCGTTGGACTACGGGTACGGGTGACTATCCTCTGTGTGTGCGGGTTCAATTCCGCGGGATGGCAGAAAAAGTCACAGATTCCCCAGATTTACGATGTTCGTGGCACCGAACCGAAGGTTACGATGTCCATGGCACTGAGCCGAAGAGCTGAAAAGCTCAAGTGCTTCTGGATCGGGGGGAACAAAAAAGAGAAGTTAGATGGAGTTTTGTAACTAATAGTGAACATGGTAAAAGTGTGAAGTTGAAATTAAATATTATATCTATCTATTCTCTATCCCTGTTTTGTTTCCGGGCGTAAGGTAAAATAAGAGACAGCTGAAGCGAGCCTCCTTATTCCCTTTGTGCAAGGTAATCAGTTATCAGTTATATGAGGACTATCATCATAGCCCTCCAGACACGCCCATAGGTGCTCCGATTCCACCTGAACAAATCCAGCAGCATCCAGTGGCCCAACACGTCAGTTCGATATTGATTAATCAACCTCTTAGCATATTTGGTAGGTAGTTCTTTTCGGGCTGCAACAATATCGATATCCATTTCTCTAAATCTGAAATTGTGCAAGGTGGACTTCAGTGCCTTGGACATTCCATCTATCCTTCGTTTACATGGTCGTCTTCTAGGTATGTTGCCGTTGTACAATATGTGCAAAGTGTGAAGGTGTTAGTAAACATAATGGAAACAAGATGTGAAAAGTGAACTTCGTAAGGATACACAGAAAACTGATTATATAAAGTGGTAGAATCGTGACCTAAAGCAACTTGGAAAACACACTTGGGACAACAATTTTGTAGTCTTGGAAAACACACTTGGGACAACAATTTTGTAGACTTGGAAAACACACTTGGGACAACTTTGAAATCGGACTTAGAAAACACACTTGAGACAACTTTGAAATCAGACTTGGAAAACACACTTGAGACAACTTTGAAATCAGACTTGGAAAACACACTTGAGACAACTTTGAAATCAGACTTAGAAAACACACTTGAGACAACTTTGAAATCGGACTTGGAAAACACACTTGAAAAAGAGACTTCATAAAAAGACTGTACAATATACTTGAGAGAACAGACATGGAAAACAGGACAACATGTTCGTCCATACACTAAGGATCATCTCACAGATGCTTGATCCATTCCTTCTGAAGTCAGTTGAAAATGTAAAAAACAGAACACGCACAGCAGCACTGGCGATGTTTATGAATTTGTTCTACTAACAAAGAAAATATGGGTACCGTCTTAAGCCTGGGGTGACTTAAAAATCGATTGTTTTTTTAATTTAACACCGTTCCCAGTGCATAAACCCAGCTATTACTAAGCTACGCCGCACCTATAATCCCCTACAACCATTTATCCCTACATTTATGTTCCCTAGCCTCCTGCTCTCTATCCTCCTACCCCTTGTTCTCCTTGTTTCATTTTCCCTGTCCCCTTGCTACTTCTCCCCTGCTCTCTGTTCCCTCCACCTTGTTCCCATGCTTCTTGTTACCCTACTCCCTGTTCTCCTACTCCCTGTCCCCCTCTCCCTGTTTCCTTGCTCTCTGTTTCCCTGTTCCCCTGCTCCTTGTCCACCCTGCTCCATGTTCATCCTTCACCATATGCCTTCTTCGTACCCCATGTTCCCTGCACTCTGTCCCTTTCTTCTCGACCCCATGATCCATGTTCTCCTGCTCACTGTTCCCTACTCCCTGCCCTATATTTTCATGCCCCTGTTCCCTGTCACATGTTTCTATGCTCCCTGTCCCATGTCTCTGTCCCCATGCTCTACGTTCTCTTGCTCCCTATTCTCCTGCTCCCTGTCCTGTTTCCGTGCCCCTCTTCCCTGTCCCCTGTTTCTATGCTCCCTGTCCCCATGCTATATATTCCCTTGCTCCCCATTCCCCTGCTCCGTACCCTATGTTTCCATAATCCCTATCCTTCTGCTTCCCTACTAACTACACTAAACAAAACAAACCGAAATATAACGAACGGAACTCGAGAACAAGACTTCAAAATAGACTTGAACGAAGAGCAACATCAACTGCCCTTTATTCCGTTAAAAAAATACCCTTTATATAACCTTTCCATATGAGGAAGAAAAAATCAAGTACTTCACAATTAAAACTGAGCAGAAAACATCATCAATTTTTTTCCCATCAATAATTATTTACATCAGCACAAAATATTAGTACTATCAGACCACTGAGTCTAGATGACTTGACGCGCATGTCAGCTCACGCAGACGATATCGATTACCAGAGAACCGCTCAGTCCAGACTGACTGCAAATCAGAACAATAACAACAATAAAGAAAAGGAAAAGGGAGTTCAAGCACGCAATGTTTGGCGTGCAATGCACATGCTCTAACCACAGCACTGGTTTGTGGGTTTATTAATAAAATTAATCAAGTAGAAAGGAGACATGCCGACTGAAAGCGAGCAGACAGTGCAGTGTGGACATTACATTTGAATACACCAAAGTCATTCTACAACTATTTTTGTATTGATTGCATATCAATAAATGATTTAGCTACCAAAAAGGGTTGGAACAAAATGTGATTTGCATGTTTTTATTATACGCATAAAAAATGTAATTGACCATCTGTAAAAATGAAAAGAATGTCAGATATGACATATATGACCGTTTTTTTGTCCTTACAGACGGTCAATTAAAGCAAGGATGAAGCGTCCTCTTTATTTGTACCTAGCATGGACCGCTGATAGAGAACCGCTGTAGCGTAGTTGTTAGTGAACTCGCTTCGCAAGGCTGGTGGTCTGGGTTCATGAGCAATGCGCGTGGAATTTTTCCCGACCGCGACGGCTCTTAGGTCGACCCAGCCTCAACTGGGTACCAGAGACATGCTCTGGGAAAGTAAAGGCGGCCGGCGTGATGCTGACCTATCGTGTGCCGACGGTCAATGAAAATACAGGCCTAACACTGTATTGACCTATATACCACGAGGTATGAAAGGGTTCCTTTACTTTTTTTTTTTTATGGATCGCTGATATAGGGAAAGTGCAGTGCCCAATTTGCACAAATCCCCTCTCTACCCTAACTGTTTCATCCAAAGGAAACACAAAATCCATACGTTTGGAATCATGCAGGTTTTACAGGGGATGTCAGTATATGGAATGGAATACACATAAAACCATCATCTTAGGGTTCCACCCTTCGGATTTGTGGTCAAGGTTACTCCTCTAGCCTTCTGCATAACTGTACTGACCCAGGTGGCAGTGGGGGTATTCTACCAGGGTTTAAACCCCAAGCCTTACTCTCTCCCGAACCTCCTTCCACACGGTAGTGGGGATTTTCTAACAGGGTTTACAATACTAGCCTTTAGCTCTCCCAAGCCTCCTCCACACGGCAGTGGGATTTTTAATCAAGGTTTACTCCCCAGACTTTAGCTCTCCCAAGCCTCCCTCCACACGGCAGTGGGGATTTTCTATCAAGGGTTACTCCCCTATTCTTCCTTTATCCAGATTCTCCCTCCACAAAGTAGTTGATTTGACCACAGCAAACTCTAACTTTATAAGTTTATAGTTGACTTTGGTTTGACAGTTGCAGATCGTACCCTCAACATATGACAAGTAATGCAGATATCACGTTGAAATCCAGTGATAAAAATAATAGAGCAGTGCACTTATTTGGCTAGCAAATTTGATTTGGACTGGAAATACTAAAAATAGAACTATATTACTTATCGTTGTAGCAGCATCAGCTTTGAAAATTGAAAATAAAATATGGAACTCCCAGTTATATAGTTTCAAAACTAAATTACGAATTTTCAATCGTAATGCTGCCTCAATCTTAACATATATCAGCGAGAGTTGGAAAATGACTAAAGATATAGAAAGCAAGTTGAACGCTTTTGGAAATAGATGTCTGTGAAAAATAATGAATATAAAATGGGTCGATTTCAGAAATGATGAAATCAGAGAAATGTCTGGTCAACCACTAGTAACAACTGTTATAAGAAGAGGAAGATGGAGATATGTTGGGAATATCTTGAGAAGAAATGATCAAATAATTACAAAACATGCATTGGAATAGGAGATACCTGATTTCGAATGAATTCAACTTGCTTTCTATATCTTCAGTCACTTTTCATATATATATATATGTGTGTGTGTGTGTGTGTTTATGCGTGCGTGTCTGTATACATGTTTGTATGTGTGCGTGTGTGTATATATAAGTGTGTATGCTCGTGTGTGTATGTGTTTGCCTGTGTATGTCTATATGTGTATATAGTGTGTGTGTGTGTGTGTGTGTGTGTGTATGTGTGTGTGTGTGTGTGTGTGTGTACATATTCCTTTGTCTCAGTTTACTTATTATTCGTTCTCTAAATGTAAAACTAAGTACTCTAAATGTAAAACCAAGTACTCTAAATGTAAAACCAAGTACTCTAAATGTAAAACCAAGTACTCTAAATGTAAAACCTAGTACTCTAAATGTAAAACCAAGTACTATAAATGTAAAACCAAGTACTCTAAATGTAAAACCAAGTACTCTAAATGTAAAACCAAGTTCTCTAAATGTAAAACCAAGTACTCTAAATGTAAAACCAAGTACTCTAAATGTAAAACCAAGTACTCTAAATGTAAAACCAAGTACTCTAAATGTAAAACCAAGTACTCTAAATGTAAAACCAAGTACTCTAAATGTAAAACCAAGTACTCTAAATGTAAAACCAAGTACTCTAAATGTAAAACCAAGTACTCTAAATGTAAAACCAAGTACTCTAAATGTAAAACCAAGTACTATAAATGTAAAAACAAGTACTCTAAATGTAAAACCTAGTACTCTAAATGTAAAACCTAGTACTCTAAATGTAAAACCAAGTACTCTAAATGTAAAACCAAGTACTCTAACTTACTCTTTGACTTCCTCTCTTAATATCATGTCTTTTGTTTTCATTTTGATACATACACAAGTTTGCAAACATTCTTGACAATCCATCCTGCAGTTACTCCTAAACTAAACTCGAATGTGACCAAAGAGAAAAGACAGAAAAAATATGATTTAAAATGGAGCAGAGGAGAGCAGTCAGTCGTGTTCAAGTGTGAGCCTAGTAATTATCCGCATGCAAGAACAACTCAACAACAGGGTCGCAGAGGTTAGGAAGATTACAGGCAACAGACCTCACTTTGACCTCCTTATCTGTCACGCAATCAGAACGTTTGATCGATTCATCGGTTTGACAGTGTATCCATAGATACAGAGATGACCATTGAATGTTTAGAAGTCAGCACGTTTGTGTATCGTTAGAGATGATCAGTCAATGTTTAGAAGGTAGTCTGTTTGTGTATCGTTACAGATGACCATTGAATGTTTAGAAGTCAGTCCGTTAATTTGTGTATAGTTAGAGATTGTCCAGTCAATGTTTAGAAGGTAGTCTGTTAGTTTGTGTATCGTTAGAGATGACTATCGAGTGTGTAGAAGGTAGCCTGTTTGTTTGTGTATCGTTAGAGATGACTATCGAGTGTGTAGAAGGTAGCCTATTAGTTTGTGTATCGTTAGAGATGACTATCGAGTGTGTAGAAGGTAGCCTATTAGTTTGTGTATCGTTAGAGATGACTATCGAGTGTGTAGAAGGTAGCCTATTAGTTTGTGTATCCTTAGAGATGACCAGTCAATGTTTAGAAGGTAGTCTGTTAGTTTGTGTATCGTTAGAGATGACCAGTCAATGTTTAGAAGGTAGTCTGTTAGTTTGTGTATCGTTAGAGATGAGTATCGAGTGTGTAGAAGGTAGTCTGTTTGTTTGTGTATCGTTAGAGATGACTATCGAGTGTGTAGAAGGTAGTCTGTTAGTTTGTGTATCGTTAGAGATGACTATCGAGTGTGTAGAAGGTAGTCTGTTTGTTTGTGTATCGTTAGAGATGACTATCGAGTGTGTAGAAGGTAGCCTATTAGTTTGTGTATCGTTAGAGATGACTATCGAGTGTGTAGAAGGTAGCCTATTAGTTTGTGTATCCTTAGAGATGACCAGTCAATGTTTAGAAGGTAGTCTGTTAGTTTGTGTATCGTTAGAGATGGCTATCGAGTGTGTAGAAGGTAGTCTGTTTGTTTGTGTATCGTTAGAGATGACTATCTAGTGTGTAGAAGGTAGCCTATTAGTTTGTGTATCGTTAGAGATGACTATCGAGTGTGTAGAAGGTAGTCTGTTAGTTTGTGTATCGTTAGAGATGACTATCGAGTGTGTAGAAGGTAGCCTATTAGTTTGTGTATCGTTAGAGATGACTATCGAGTGTGTAGAAGGTAGCCTATTAGTTTGTGTATCCTTAGAGATGACCAGTCAATGTTTAGAAGGTAGTCTATTAGTTTGTGTATCGTTAGAGATGACTATCGAGTGTGTAGAAGGTAGTCTATTAGTTTGTGTATCGTTAGAGATGACTATCTAGTGTGTAGAAGGTAGCCTATTAGTTTTTGTGTATCGTTAGAGATGACCAGTCAATGTTTAGAAGGTAGCCTATTAGTTTGTGTATCCTTAGAGATGACCAGTCAATGTTTAGAAGGTAGTCTGTTAGTTTGTGTATCGTTAGAGATGACTATCGAGTGTGAAGAAGGTAGCCTATTAGTTTGTGTATCGTTAGAGATGACTATCGAGTGTGTAGAAGGTAGCCTATTAGTTTGTGTATCGTTAGAGATGACTATCGAGTGTGTAGAAGGTAGCCTATTAGTTTGTGTATCCTTAGAGATGACCAGTCAATGTTTAGAAGGTAGTCTGTTAGTTTGTGTATCGTTAGAGATGACTATCTAGTGTGTAGAAGGTAGTCTGTTAGTTTGTGTATCGTTAGAGATGACTATCTAGTGTGTAGAAGGTAGTCTGTTAGTTTGTGTATCGTTAGTTAGAGATGACTATCTAGTGTGTAGAAGGTAGTCTGTTAGTTTGTGTATCGTTAGAGATGGCTATCGAGTGTGTAGAAGGTAGCCTATTAGTTTGTGTATCGTTAGAGATGACTATCGAGTGTGTAGAAGGTAGCCTATTAGTTTGTGTATCGTTAGAGATGACTATCGAGTGTGTAGAAGGTAGCCTATTAGTTTGTGTATCGTTAGAGATGACTATCGAGTGTGTAGAAGGTAGCCTATTAGTTTGTGTATCCTTAGAGATGACCAGTCAATGTTTAGAAGGTAGTCTATTAGTTTGTGTATCGTTAGAGATGGCTATCGAGTGTGTAGAAGGTAGTCTATTTGTTTGTGTATCGTTAGAGATGACTATCAAGTGTGTAGAAGGTAGCCTATTAGTTTGTGTATCGTTAGAGATGACTATCGAGTGTGTAGAAGGTAGTCTATTTGTTTGTGTATCGTTAGAGATGACTATCGAGTGTGTAGAAGGTAGCCTATTAGTTTGTGTATCGTTAGAGATGACTATCGAGTGTGTAGAAGGTAGCCTATTAGTTTGTGTATCGTTAGAGATGACCAGTCAATGTTTAGAAGGTAGTCTATTAGTTTGTGTATCGTTAGAGATGACCAATGTTTAGAAGAAAGAAAAGAGAGGCAAGATAAATAAATAGAAGAAGACAAGTAGATTGACAAAGAGAGAAAGAAAGAGGTGATGAGAAAGATATAGATGATACATAGAGTATGATGGTAGAGAAGGGGTGAGAGATATAGATGATACATAGAGTATGATGGTAGAGAAGGGATGAGAGATATAGATGATACATAGAGTATGATGGTAGAGAAGGGATGAGAGATATAGATGATACATAGAGTATGATGGTAGAGAAGGGATGAGAGATATAGATGACATATAGAGTATGATGGTAGAGAAGGGATGAGAAATGAGGAGAGAGAGAAAGTGGAGAAAATGCGTTCAAGAAGATATTAACAAGAGAAGAGGAAGCCCACGATAGTTGGGGTGGAGGTTGGAATGTATACAGGTGGTTAGGAAGGGGGAGGGGTATTTTACATCGTATTGGGAAAAAAGAGCGTCAGACAGAGGAGAGAGATAGTACAAGATAGAGTGACGTAATTTAAAAGAGGCGCACTAAAAACAGGCCGAATTAATGAATAAGTGTCAGACATAGGGTTAACTAGAAACATTGAAATATGTAAGCGGGAGTGTCTGTGGCTAAGTCGTTGTCTTACGTTCCGATTGTCGTATGTTCGAATCCGAGACCGGGCCGTTCTGTTTACGAGTTCATTTTTTTTCCAGAGATCACTAGGATTGTTGCCGAATCTACGGAGTTCGTGCTTTGTTAAGTTTCGACAGGTGGCACATCATTTCTGAGGAGAGGGACGGAGCTATATGGGGTAGCACGATACAATGAAGTAAATTCTTCGACCCAGATTCTTAGTTAAATATGATAGAATAAGAAAGGTCTAAAACCAACAGATTGACTCTATTGCACCGGGTTTTACCCAATATGCTCGATCCCTCTCTGCAGAAATTGCACGTCATCTGCCGAGAATATTGACCAAAGCACGAATCCCGTATCTCCGGCAGCAATCCTAGGTGTCTCTGGAAAAAAATTAACCCGTGAACAGAACGGGGTGGTCCGGATGCGAATCCACGACTTTCGGGAACGTTATGCAAATGCTTAACCCCTTAGCCAGTCCACCTGCCCAGCGTGTTCGTAGCGCGTTGGACGATGGTGTGACAAGCCCTCTGTGAGTGCGGGTTCAATTCCGCGGGCTGGCAGAAAAAGCCACAGGTTCTCCAGATTTACGTTGTTCGTGGCACCGAACCGAAGGGTTACGATGTCGATGGCACTCGATCCGAAGAGCTGAAAGCTCAGTGCTTCTGGATCGGAGGGAAAAAACCACTTATCCACAGTGAGCCCCTCTCCCCGAATGTAAGAAAGAGATAGGAAAAGAGGAAAACGTGGATGAGATATAATACAGACATTGAACGTTATAAAGTTAGAAACAAAATCACAACAGATAGAAGATAGACAGAAGAATAAATGTATATACATAAAGGAATAAAACAACAGAAGGCATACATTAGACATGCACACCTCGTGTAACAAACACTCCCATCTCCTCACTCCCTCAACAAAAATCCGCTCACGGTTGAATGGACAACCTCATCTGGCCTCTCCTCGTTTAATCACGTTGCGCGGAAACTCTAGCTAAAACCAGTAGTGACGTGACTGCCTACGTAGGTCCGCACTTAATTATTACCTCTGTCTACCGATTGGCTATAATTACGGCCATCTTTATTTCAGCAACTGATACAGCTACTGCCGTCAGTACGACGATAGACAGACAGCTTCAATGAATCCATCAATATTAACCATATCATTCTTCTATAAAACTTCGCAGACAAACGTTCCTTCTAAACCTACACTTTGTCACGATACAGGGAATTATCCTTCAAGCAACACATCATCTAACAGTTGTTATAAGATGAGAGAGGTAACTAACTACACGCTATGATTTGTCATGCGTAGATAGAATCCTTTCAAATATATACAATGCTTTTTGGTTCAACTGTATATATTCTTGTTGGCGAGTCACGATAGCATTTTTTGTTTGTTGTTTGCGTTTGTTTATGTAAAGGGAATAGAGTTTTTAGCAAACCGTGATGTTAGGCATAGACACGAAGAACTTATATAATTTAGTTTGAAGGCGAGGATTGACTTCGTTGTTGCCCGCGTGGTGTCGGGGCTAGCAATGGGAGCAAAGAATAGTAACACTACGACCTACAAGGCATGTCGTAAGAGGCGATTAGGGAAGCTACACTAGTAAATAAAAAGAAGTCGTGGAAATCGGATGTGCTGGAGCTACTTGTAGGCGCATAACTGGCACAACGTACAATCACTCATAGGCTCGGATCACATACAAATCACAAAGAGTGGTTTAACAAGTGGTCAACATGGAGCGTTCGAAGAAGAAAAAACTTCATTATGTCCGGTTCCCCGCCCCCCACACATATCCTCCATGACCAGATCTCTCCATAAATGATCAGATGTACCAGATCTCTCCATAAATTCCTTCATGTGGAAATCTTACCCATGCAGCCTTCGCATGAGTGGGTTTCGTCACATCTTCAACGCCATATGGAGCTCTGGTGCTTATCCTTCGGCGATGTGTTCGATTCAGCCAGCGTTTACTGGGTTCGCTCTCCGTTAGCCTTTGGCTGTCCCCAGCCGTCCTGCAAGGCAGCAGGTTGACTTCTACACATTTAGGACGCATGCATCCGATTTCAGCCAAACCTCATTAGTCGCCTCTTACAACATGCATGGCAGGTAACAGTGGTTCTATTCTTTACACCCCAAATTTTGGCCCCGGTAACCACTCGGGCGACTTTAATGTTTGAAGTGACAGGTACTTGACATTTCTAAACCAAAGCATGCAGGAGGTAGTTGGACCAATTCCTATCCGTACATGCAGAATGTCAAGTTCGAAATTAAACCCAAAACCTTTCTTATATCCGTCTCGGTAAGCAAACGCTCTACACCATTGATTCCCAAACATTTTCGGCCCACCGCCCACTTTGCACAACATAAACTTTGTAACGCCCCTTCCACATTATAACAGTTTGCCAACGGCCCCTCCCACATATATACATGCTCTGTTTTCTCTTTGACATAGAGAATTGATATATATTTATGTCATACATGGTCAACTTTCAGATGATCATGTGCATGAAATTGAAAATGTATGAAAAAATGGATCATGTAAGACGGACATAAGATGAAATAAAATGCAGAATTCAAATTTTAAATGATTATTCAATCGCAAAATCACGAAAATAATTTATTTTAAAATATTTATTATTAATTTCTTCTTTAAGGAGCCACCGACCCTAATCGCCTGAACACCTCCCTCCCCCTTACATTCTTCTGAACCCACTATCGCTTCCCTAGAACGTTTGAGCGCCCACTGGGGGGAGGTAACGGCCACTTTGGGAAACGCTTCTCTACACAATACGCTAATCCGTCTGACAAACACAGCACAAATATATTTCTCAAAAACACTACAACAAAAAACAATTCATTCCCGTTGAACAATAATCAAATTAAATAACCAACAGTTTTCTCTTCAAGCAATGATCAAGACAATAACATTAACTTTGATTATAAATTGAATTAGACTTTATTAATTTATACTTTTTCATTCGTTGATGTTTTGTCATTTTTTAAGTAGCGTATTTCAAATGACAAAAGGAAAGAGACACCAAGTTCATGAAAGAAATCTCCAGAGATTATGTATCGCTTCCAGGCAAATCTCTCTTTTATCTCGCATCTATTTAAATAATTTGATTTTTTGCAATAAAAAATTTGATTAAGTTTGAAATTGCATTATTTTGTTTCTATATTTGGATATAGCAGGTTTACAGAAGAATTCGGAAAATTACATGGACAGCAAATAAAACAAATGATAAGTTTTTTAAAGAGACATGCACAGAAAAAAACGTTATCAAAAGAATAAGAATCAGACAATCAAGGTTCTTTGGGCGTATAATGCGAAGAGGAAGGTTAGAACATTTGGTGACAACGGGTGACATTTAGGGAGGGGGAGATCGTGAAAGACAGAGGGAGAAGATGTTGGATGGTCTGACATTGTGGTTCGATAAAAGATCGACGTCAGAACTGATTACCTGCACCAAGGAGTGAGAGAGTTGTGAAGAAATATGATAGTCTACTCCCACAGACATGACACTTGAATGATTGATTGATTCGGACATCACAAGTTTTAAAAGCTTACAATAAATTCAGGATGTAGAAAATAGAGAAATTATATGATATATGTGAAGACGGTACACCATACTATTTTACTAATAAAAATAAATTTCCTATAAACCTTATCGTTCTTGTGCTTGTGGTGAGGGACACTGATAATAAGGAAAGCATGCCTAAACGTAAAAATCAGTCAGATGTGCCATACCAGGCACCATGAGTAAGCCTTAATTAACAATGGGCGATCGCAGAAGAAATCCCTGTCATTTCATATTTATATTTCTTAGTGTGCAGAAGAGTCAATTCCTTTTCTCCCATGCGGAACGTCGAATCTGGGATTGAACCCACATTTCTTCCTTGTGATCGGATTAATAAGTTGTACAAATAAGATTAGGACTTTTATCAACAAATCTCTTCGGAGTATTCTCAGACTGAGATGGTATGACAGAGAGTGGCAAACCAGAGCCAACTATAAACGTATGGGCCTTCGAACTCAGGTAAGAATTATGGGAAATCAGACCACAACTACACCACGTGACCTCGCATTCCAGTATTGGTGTATATAGACGAATTCAATTTAAAATCAACACAAAATGCTAAATCAAGGTTATATTATGTTACATGTTAAGTTGAACAATAAGGAATATCAGTATTATGAATAATTTTCATAAATAAATAACCATGTCTTCATGGAATTGAATAAAATTGTAAAAAAGCTTGCAGTGTTCTATCAAACTATATATGTTTTTAACCAAAAGCACTTGAGCTTTCAGCTCTTCGGCTCGGTGCCACGAACACCGTAAATCTGGAGAACCTGTGAATTTTCTGCCAGTCCGCGGAATTCAACCGAACCTATTGGGGGCTTGTCATCCGTCGTCCAACGCGCTACGAACACGCTGGGTAGGTGGGCGTCAAACATATATAAAACCTAACACCCCAAATCAAACTAGGTCAGGACGTGCCGGTGAGCTATGCGGCCCATTATTAGAGTTGGTTGTGGGCGGGCAAACTCTGCTGTAGAACCAATCGTGTGTCTCTAGACAATCATTGTTTTGTTTGTTATGTCAGGGATTAAATCTCCTTTAAGCTGAGATACAATACTTCCAACCTAAGGACGAGCCTGGCCCGCCTGCCCAGCGAGTTCGTAGCGCGTTGGACTGCGGGTGACTACCCCTCTGTGAGTGCGGGTTCAGTTCCACGGACTAGCAGAAAAGCCACAGTTTCCCCAGATTCACGGTGTTCGAACCGAAGGGTTACGATGTCCATGGCACCGAGCCGAAGAGCTGAAAGCTCAAGTGCTTCTGGATCGGGGGAAGAAAAGGACGAGCCTCTTATCAGAGCATGTAGGCCAACAATAAACAAAAATTATGTCAACTGACAAAGCAAAAGGCTCACCCAACATCCAAATAAACAATGAAGAACTTCAATGTGTAGAGAGCTACGAATATCTGGGCTCAATAATTAACAATAACGGTGACTGCTCCAAAGAGATCTCAAGAAGATTGGCAATAACAATCAAGAAGTTAAACACAATGAAGAACATGTGGCAAAGCACCAGCAAAATACTATAATTAAAAATATTGAGAGCATACATTTTCCCAGTGGCTACTTATGGTTGCGAATCATGGACTATTACACAAAAATTAAGAACGAAAATCCAGTCCTTCGAAACTAAATGCTACAGAAAGTTCCTTCGAATACCATGGACAGAAAAAGAAAGAACACTGATGTCCTGAAAGAACTAAATGTTAAAGAGAATTGGCTGATAAACAACATACTATACATAAAAATTAGATACTTTGGTCACATCAAGCGTCACGATGGCCTGGAAAGAACAATAATAGACTGCAGGGTCCCAGGACGCAGAGGCAGACCAAGAAGAAGATGGCTACAAGATATTAAAGAAACCATGAACATGACCATCGACGAAGTGGGTGAACTGGCAAGAGACAGAGTGAATTTCAGATGCGCTACAAAAAGAGCAGCGTCCTATAAAGGATACGCACCTTGATGATGATGAGGCCAACAAACATGAAAAAATAAGAACTATCTCCTTGCGGATAATTCAAGGTATAAAACATGGTAAGTATACTAGTATACAAGCACTTGCGTGGAACTCACAAGGGAAACAGAAAAGAGGACGTCCTAGACAAACATGGAGACGGAGTCATCTTGAGAAAAATTGAAGTACGTCGGACTATCCTGGGAAGAAATAAAGAAAACAACCAGAGATCGACCAAAAAAAAGATGAAGTGTTGAAACCAATATCGCCCGAGTGGTTACTGGGGCCCAAATTGGTGTGTAAAGAATAGAACCACTATTACCAGCCACGCATGTCGTAAGAGGCGGTTAAGGAGGTCGGGACTAGCTACCAAACACGTAAAAACACTAGATGGCTACAGAACGGAGAGCGAACTGAGTAAACGCTGACTGAAACCGGACACATCGCCGAAGAATAAGCACCAGAGCTCTAAATGGTGCTGAATATGTGACGTAAAACACAACAATGCTAAGGCTGTATGAATCGATTTCCACATGAATGAAATTTATGGGAAATCTGATACATCGGTCTGGGCGTGATCGAGAGAGAGAGAGAGAGACCAATATTCTCCGAGTAACGGTGAGAGAAAAAAATAAGTCAGTAGTATATAAATATATATGTCAAGAAGTATAAAATATGGATTTGTTATGTAGAGCAGAATGTGTTTACATGTATTGTATATAATTGTGATGTCTGCAGCAGTTCCACCAGTCAATACAGCTTGATACAGGTATTCATTATAACCACACAGAAACATAACCACACAGAAACATAACCACACAGAAATACAGCCACACAGAAACAGAACCACATATAAACATAACCACACAGAAACAGCACCACACAGAAACACAACCACACAGAAACACAACCACACGTAAACATAACCACACGTAACCACAGCCACAGATTTTCACTACAACAAATCTCGGCCAAAGACACATGTCTTCCTTCCACCCCCACACACAAACGAAGCAACAGGTTCAGATAAATGTCTAAAATAGTTTGCTGTCGATTCATCACCATGGCAACGGTCTTCAAGTTCACAGACTTCAAGCGCTCTGGATCGCCTGAGACTGGATACAGATCAAACAATTTAACATCTTCTCGCTGGTAGTTTAATACCAGGTCGTGCAATCTGCCAGGGAGATTTTATTATTACGAAATAGCGATTCAAGACGTCTGCTCTTTGACTAAACTACAGGAATTATGTTTGTGTGATATTCCTGGACAATAATGTGCAGTTTCTGATCAAAGAGTGGTTTAGTTGATTAGTTATCGCCCTAGACTGTCGGCACGGCACCGTTACAATGGTGATGAATAAATGATTAGTGCAGACAAATGAATATATTACATTTGTGATGCTTGAGATGTATACTCGGGATCTTAGTTTCAGTTTCAGTTTGGAATATCTTCATTGCACTCCGGACATGTCCATAGGTGCTCCGATCTCCTTCGCAATATCTCCAACAGCGTGCCGCGACTGACCGTACTAGTTCTATTTTGATTGATGAGCCGACTCGTATACCTGTTGTACCGTTCTTTTCTTGCCACACCAATCTTCAAACCCAGTTCTCGCAATCTAGTAGTTGACGTGGATTGGTTTAGATGAAGGTCTTCTCTGCGGATATAGAGGCAGAGCCAGCCAGTCTGTCTGCTCTCTCGTTGCCAACGACACCCGGGATCTCATGGGAGGGCAGAGTAAGAAATAATAAGAGATTGGAATATGCTCAAATTCCCAGCATAGTTACCCGTATCCGCCAACACGGTCTAAAATGAATGGATCAGCTGGTCCAGGTGGATGACGGCCAGATCCCCAAGAATATTCTATATTTCTGCGTTATGAATAGATTCTGATTCCGGATTCTCTGATAAAGGACGCCGTCTGCCTCAGATTGTCATCCATGTCATCAGTGGCGGCTCGTCATTAAGGGCCAGTGGGGCCGGGCCCCACCAAAAAAGGTGTAACGTGTATTTATTATTTTATACATTAAAATATAACCTAATCGAAACAATGATTTTTACGAAAATTTCTGTCTGGCCCCACCAACAAAATGATCACGAGCCGCCACTGCATGTCATACAGTTTTGTATTGTACACTGGTGTCCAAGGTGTCAACCACATTTTTTTTCTCAGGTCTGCATACTGGGAAAGTTCTGAAGGATATGTTCTGTTGTCATACTCGCCAAGCCACAGGAGCACAGGACGTTGGTGCCTATCTTGAATTTAGTGTACAGGTGGTGTCTTAGTCTGTTGTGACCCGTCCGGAGACGAAGTATGACAGTTTGGTCCCTTCTGGACAGTTGGTAATATCCATCATCCTTGTTGTGTTTTGGGTTGTGTTTCTTATATTCTAACCTGGCTTCTCGCGAATGAACTGTAGGACTACATTTCCTTCGTTTAAAAGATGTATTCAGGAGTGACCTGAAGACGCTTGACATGAATACACAAGACGGAGAAGTGTACATCACCTCCACTTTTCTAGGCCTCTGACCGTTTTCTTTATACAGGCTGTTCAAGATAAAAGCAGCCCCATTGACAAATTAAAAGTTGCCAGGTACGCATTGCGTTTTGTCTATTTACTATTTAAACCGGTTCTGACTATCTAGTCCTTTCGTCACATTTGTTCATCGCACCTTCCCGCACCATAATTACACACCATCAAAAATAGACTCACTCACGTGACCTAAACTACATCATAATTGGACCTCATTAAAAAAAAAATTATATGCTATATCTCCCTTGACGAGGCTGCTTTTATCTTGAACATCCTGTAGTTTCCCAAGATAGTTCATCATCCTTCAGTTCCTTAAGAAAATTCCATCTCCAGTTCTGGTTGGAACATCCAACTTTCCGTTTCACTTGAGGGTTTCACTTTAGTGCATGTCTAGTGATACTCGACGGTGTCATCCACATGGTATTTCTGACCGTAGCCTCTGATAACATAAGGCCGGTGAGCTCATGTAACAATTATAGAAAATCAGACCACAACTGTCGTGTGATCTCGTATTCAAGTATTGTTAGATAAAGACTAATTCATTTTAAAAACAACACAACAAGCTAAATCAAAGTTAAATTATGTTACAAATTAAGTTTAACAATAAGGAATATCAGTATTATTAACATTTTTATATGGGGGACTGCCTAGAGTAATTGATAGTAGCTCGGCCTGCTAGCTGTGAGACGCCTCATAGCTCGGGTTCGAACCTACTGTCCGGCATTTGTTCGAGTCCCTGGTCTTACTCAGGACGATAACGTGAGTACCTCTGAAGTCGGAGAAAATCTGCCTGTATGGCGAGGGAATACTAATTACGAGTACATTGAGCACACGGCTGCCAGTGAAAAGTAATTTACAATGTGCACGCTGCTGCCATTGTAAGAAATTGGAAAAAACGGATTTTCACGCAAAAATCAGTTTCAGAGATGAAACTTCGTCTGAGTTGAAAGCGGACGGACGAAAAAACAAAAAAACAAAAAACCATTTTATCAAAACATAACCATGGACTCGTAGAATTGTGCACAATTTCAGAAAACCTTACAGTGTTCTATCAGACACTTATAAAAATCAGACCCCATTAAACAGGAATTTTGCTTTTTCCCGTTCGAGCTAGTCTGTCTTGTGTTGCTGGGGGCCACGGTCTGACCCACCGCCATATTCTTCTCTTAACCTGGGCCATGATAGGTTCTTGCGCTGATCTATAGGTATGTGTTTGCCCATCTGTGTCATACCATCTCAGTCAGAATACGTCGAAGTCATTTGTTGATAAAATCAACGTAGATCCAGATGACGTAGATCAAACCGACGTAGATCAGCCGACGTAGATCCAACCGACGTAGATCCAGCCGACGTAGATCCAGCCGACGTAGATCCAGATGACGTAAATCCAGCCGACGTAGATCCAGCCGACATAGATCCAGCCGACGTAGATCCAACCGACGTAGATCCAGCCGACGTAGATCCAGCCGACGTAGATCCAGCCGACGTAGATCCAACCGACGTAGATCCAGCCGACGTAGATCCAGCCGACGTAGATCCAGCCGACGTAGATCCAGATGACGTAAATCTAACCAACGTAGATCCAACCGACGTAGATCCAACCGACGTAGATCCAACCGACGTAGATCCAACCAACATAGATCCAACCGACGGAGATCCAGATAACGTAGATTCAACTGACCAAGATCAATGTATTTATACAAAATTGTTTGAGATTGTGAAAGTGAAAAGTTGACATGACATGGTCACAATCCCTTAAATTCATGAGAATTAGCATGATGTGGCCCCTAAGACAACACTCCTGTTGTATTATACGATATTTGATCACATTTTCACAGACATACATATCTAGCAAATAAAAGAACCCCTGGCAGTTCAAAATCTAGACGTGTAGGCAGAAAATCCGCTTCTTCTTCTTTTGTAGTCACACTGCTACCGGGTTGTTGCCCAGTGTTGTAGTTTTCTGTTTTTCTCTTGCGCTGTTCTGGTGGCTTGGATGATTGTTTTTTTTTTGCTCTTTCACCGGATTCTGCTATGTCATCTAACCATCTTTTTCGGGGTCTTCCTCTCGCCTTCTTTCCTGATGTTCTGTTGTAGAGGACTCTGTATACTGTGGAGTTTGGATGCATTCTTATTAAGTGGCCAAACCACTTCATTCTTTGTTTATCTATGTAATTCAAGCAAGGTTCTGTGCCAACTTTCTTTCTTATGCTGATGTTGTTGACTCTGTCTTTTCTGGTGTTGTTGGTAACTTTTCGCAAGCAGCGAATTTCACATGTAGTTATTTTTGTGACTGCGCTTTGCTCAATGTCCATGTTTGGCTCTGGTAACACAAAGTAGGTATAAAAATGCTGTTGATCATCTGTTGCTTAGCTGCCTGTGAAATTTTTGGGTGCCTTAACAATGGGGCTAGCTGGTAGGTTACAGCATTTGCTTTTGCACTCTAGCCTCTATCTCTCTATCTAGTCTTCCATCTTCTGTGAATATGCTTCCTAAGTATTTGAATTCTTTCACTTGGTTTATTGTGGTGCCATTGACATGGATGTCTAGATTATTATGTTTTCTTCCCATATTCATTGTTTCTGTTTTAGTGTTGTTGATTTTCAGGTCATGGTCTATACAATTTTGGTTCAGGGCGTCAATGTGTTGTTGTAGATCTTGTTCATTTTGATGTATCAGGCACGGGTCATCTGCAAAAAGCAGTTCATTTGCTTCATCATTATCTGAATTTGACTCTGGAGTTATTTTATCCATATATGTAATAAAGAGTAGTGGGGAGAGGACACAACCTTGTCTGACACCTGATGTAATGGAGAACCATTCCTTCTGTTGTTCTTACTGTACTCTGACTATCTTGATATAAGGCCATGATATTACCTAATAGTTGATATAGAAAATCCGACGCCATGGCAAAATTAATTTTAAAATAAATTTATATCGAATTCCTACTTAATATTTTCACCATCTTCAAACTACATCGGGGACCCTCGCCGGTGCTACACAGTTTGTGCACCACCGCTGAGATCTTCATGTGTAAGAAAAAGATGGAAGCACACATGGCTGCTCACCGAAGTTCAATGATGATGGTCCTAACAATCAATAAATCAAACAATCAACAAGAATTAACACCCAAACATAGATATGGCAATATATATATAGATATACATATGTGTGTGTGGGTGCATGTGCCACTGTGTGCATGTGTATGTGCATGTGTGTGTAACAGAAATGAGACACTGACCTCGCACGGGTTAGCACTGGTGTTCATCCTAGATAGGATACTCGAAGACGTCTTCAAACAAGATGGAGTTTCACAGATCTGTCAGAAAAGAGAGCATTTCTATTAGGTCATAGGTCACTGTTGGTAGGTACCTGGATCCCCAAGGAGCATATAATAGTTTCACTGCGACCTACAAGGCATGTCGTAAGAGGCTACTGAGGTAGGGGCATAGGGATGCTGCCCTTGTAAATAAAAAAATGTCGCAGAAATCGAATATGCCAGCCTACTTGTCGGTGCATTACTGACACAACGTACAATCGATCTTAGGCTCAGATCACATACAAATTACAAAGAGTAGTTAACAAGTGGTGGATATGGAGTGTTCGAAAAAGAATGTGTATGTACACCCAAAACATACCTGGACATCACCTGTACATCATTTGTACATCATCACTTGTATATCATTTCTCTGTCCTCCACTGCAGCAGCCATTCCAAAGTACCTTTGCTCACCATACCCATAAGAAGTTGATTAGTATATCTTCTCTCTCTACCACGAAGACTACACTGTCTGGCATGTACAAACTTAACTCCTAATTCTCGCACATGTGCGAATGTCTGAGATTCGCCCATATCACCTAAATGAGCTCGTACCGCATTGATGATTACGGTTCTGTCCATACTTTTGCAGGTTTGAGTCGCTGCATTGTTTGTAAGAAAGTCAACACGATCGTTGCCTTGCACTCCAGCATGTCCAGGTGTGTACAGCCAAGTCAGTGTCTTACGATGTGATGGTTGGTATATTATTACTGCTTTCTCTGTACTGATGATAAAGTTGGAATATGGTGCATCAGTTATATGAGGACTATCATCAAAGCACTCCGGACATGTCCATAGGTGCTTCGATTTCCGTCTCAACAAATCCAAAAGCGTCCAGCGGCCCAACACGTCAATTCGATGTTGATTAATCAATCTTTATGCATATTTGGTATGTCGTTCTTTTTGGGCTGTACCAATATCGACACTCATCTCTCTCATTATGGTCAGCGACTGGGATTCACAACCCTTATGCATAGCGTATATCAATGTTTTTCTGCAAATCAGCCGCAGTGTTAACATTGATAACACAGCCTTCAGCAAATAGATGGCCTCATGTGGTATGTAGCTTACCCTAGGTTTTAGGTTGAAGTCTCCATAGGTTAAACAATTTGCTATCGATACGATATATACCCGATTTATATGTCACCGTCAGGTGTCACTCAAGTCAAAAATATAATTTTGTTTTAGTAATAAATGGTGACAATGGTATACCATACTCTACTAAGACTACTGTCACCGAAGCGCAACAGTCAGAGATGTCAATGACCAAAAAAGTATCACATTTCTTTTCGTATTATATGATCAGAATGGAATACCATACTTTATAAGACGTCACCGTTACAGTCAGCTGTCATTCAAATGATAGTATTAAATCTTTTAGTAATTTAAGATGAGAATGGTACACCATACTTTACTAAGACGTAACCGTTACACGAGTCCGATATCATCATCATCATGTGCAATGCCAGCTGGCGAAGGCGATCATGGGTCTCCACAAATCTCTGTCTCTGATCTTTGCTATCATCCCAGATGTTGACGCTCTTCCGGGCAATGAAGTTATGCTATCCAAAGTTGCATCTCTCTATCTTCCGCTGTCTCGTCTCCCCTCGATTTTATCAGTTGTTACAATGTGTTCTAAACTTCCCTTTCTCATCAGATGCCAGAAAAATGATGACTGCCTCCTTTTTATATTGACAATAAGCTTTCTCTGTGTCTTGACCTCATTCAACACTTCAACGTTAGTCATTTTATCAGTCCATGGGATTCTCATCATTCTTCTGTAAAAACACATCTCTATGGCCCTCAGATAATTTTTAATTTGTGTGTTCCTTGTCCATGACTCGCATCTGTATGCCCGTATTGGCTCTATGTAACATTGAATAACTCTCATTCTGATCTCAATCGACAGTGACTTGTTGCATATAATTCTTCTCATTTTCTGGAACGCTACTTTATCCTGCCATATTTTGCTCTTTATTTCTGACCTGATATTACCAGGACTCCGAGGTATTTAAATTGATGTACTTGTCCTATCTCCGTCATATTTTCTGTGATGTTGCATTTTGTCGGAGTCTGCTTTGTTGATATGATCATAACTTCTGTCTTATTAATATTTGAACTCAGTCCTTCGTTGTTGCATTAAGATGTGAGTCAGATATTCGACAACTGGGAGAATGTTGCTCAAGACAGATCAGCCTGGCGCACACTTCTTCGACACGGTTCTTCGACCTCGAGGCAGGTAGAACAGCACGGATGGAACAAAAACGTCAAAATAGAAATGCAGTAAAACTCCCCAATAGTGCAAGTATACCTTGCCAACACTGTACAAGAACATTTCAAGCCCGCATCGGACTCACTAGTCATCTACGCACACACAGACAAACATCACGCAACTACATTCCATTGGATGAATATTGTGTGGTCTTCATCACCCGTGATGAACGAGCATCATCATCAGGTCGGATATAACTGAACTAAAAATATATCACGTTATTTTTAGTAATATTTGGTAAGAATGTTACACCATACTCTACTAAGACGTCACCGAATCTCGTGATTATCATAACGGACTTATCCTGGCATATCTTTCTTGTCAACGTTTCTTGTTTCTCCAGCAATAAATACGTAACATTTAAAAATAATAACTCGATCGCACGTCACATCTGTCAATGAAGCGTGTGACACCTCCTTCATTGAATATCATCATCATCATCACTCCAGCTTGTCAACGTCAGTAAACTTCAACACCGTGACCTGAATCATGTAAATAATGCATACACATAAATAATCCTACTAAACAGACGATATATTTAATCTCTGACCTGCGCTTTATTTTCAGTCAGTTACCAGCAGGGAGTATAAATTTCACAACCAAAATGTTATTTTAAAGAAAAAATAAATCGTTTCTCTCAACTCTGGTTGACTGATATTGAACATTAACTAGCCAATCGTATTTCGCCAGCACATCACATATCTGCTGACCTATTTTATTTAGATGCCATGTTCAGATAATATTAGGTAACTATATATTTAAAAATAATATACCATGTTTATTGCAACTAGAAAACAACATATTATTATTGTATAACTATTTTTTTAATATATATTTTTATATTTTAAAAATTAAAATAGTTTTTTTTTGTTTTGTTTTTTTCTATTGTGACGTGGACGGTTGAATTGAATTGAATTAAGATGCGGGAACGCAAATTGAATTGAATTAAGATGAAAAATAACAATTAAAAGTCTTTAAAAATTGCTTAATCCCATCTTCAAAATTACATTTGAGAACCCTCGTCAGTTTTACGGTGCTCTCTCTGATGATGAGATCTTCATGTGTAAGAAAGAAATTGGAGCACACGTGCTCATTCACCGAAGTGCATTGATAATAGTGATATCAATCTATTCACTGTTGCCATGGTTCGGAAGGGAAGCAAAGAATAGTAACCCCCTCGACCAACAAGGCATGTCGTAAGAGGCGATTGAGGTAGGGAACTAGGAAGCTACTTTAGTAAATAAAAAGCGTCGCAGAAATCGGATGTGCTTGTCTACTTAACTGGCACAATGTACAATCGCTCTTAGGCTTGGATCACATACAAATCATAAAGAGTAGTTAACAAGTGGTCGATATTGAGCGTTCGGAAGAAGAAGAAGAAGAAGAAGAAGAAGAAGAAGAAGAAAGAAGAAGAAGAAGAATTGTGAGCATCGACAAAACACAGTCGTTCGTTTTTCTAATTTTTCTTTCTTTTATTATATTTCCCAAACTATCTTCCTCTCCATCTCTTCTCTCTTCTCTCCATCCTCTTATCTCTCCTCTCTCTCCTCTTTCTCTTCATTTTCCCTTCTCTTTCTCTCTCCATCTCTTTCACTCCTCTCTTTTCTCTCCTCCCATCTCTTTCTCTCTCTTCTCTCTCTCTTCTCTCTCTCTCTCTTTCTCTCTCTTTCTCTCTCTCTCTTTCCATCTCTCTTCTCTCTCTTCTCTCATCTCTTTCTTCTCTCTCCATCTCTTTTCTCTCTCTTTCTCTCCATCTCTTTTCTCTCTCTCCATCTCTTTCTCTCTCTCTCTTTCTCATTCCATCTCTTTCTCTCTCTCTCATCTCTTTCTCTCTCCCATCTCTTTCTCTCTCTCCATCTCTTTCTCCTCTCCATCTCTTTCTCTCTCTCCATCTCTTCTCTCTCTCTCCATCTCTTTCTCTCTCTCCATCTCTGTCTCTCTCTCCATCTCTTTCTCTCTCTCCATCTCTTTCTCTCCATCTCTCTCTCCATCTCTCTCTCTCTCTCTCTCTCTCTCATCTCCTCTCTTCTCTCTCTCCATCTCTTTCTCTCCATATCTTCTCTCCTCCATCTCTTTCTCTCTCTCCATTTCTTTCTCTCTCTCCATTTCTTTCTCTCTCTCCATTTCTTTCTCTCACTCCATCTCTTTCTCTCTCTCCATTTCTTTCTCTCTCTCCATTTCTTTCTCTCTCTCGTCTCTTTCTCTCTCTCCATCTCTTCTCTCCATCTCTTTCTCTCTCTCGTCTCTTTCTCTCTCTCATCTCTTCTCTCTCTCCATCTCTTTCTCTCTTCTTTTCTCACTCTCCATCTCTTTCTCTCTCCATCTCTTTCTCACTCTCTCTCTTTCTCTCTCTCTCCATCTCTTTCTCTCTCTCCATCTCTTTCTCTCTCCATCTTTTCTCTTCTCTCTCTCTCTCTCTCCATCTCTTTCTCACTCTCCATCTCTTTCTCTCTCTCCATTTTTTTCTCACTCTCCATCTCATTCTCTCTCTCCATCTCTTTCTCTCTCTCCATCTCTTTCTCTCCATCTCTATCTCCCTTTCTCTCTCTCTTTCTCTCTCTCCATCTCTTTATCTCTCTCTCTCTCTCTCTCTTTATCTCTCTCTCTTTCTCTCTCTCCATCTCTTTCTTTCTCTCCATCTCTTTCTCTCTCTCTTTCTCTCTCTCTTTCTCACTCTCCATCTCTTTCTCACTCTCCATCTCTTTCTCTCTCTCCATTTTTTCTCACTCTCCATCTCTTTCTCTCTCCATCTCTTTCTCTCTCTCCATCTCTTTCTCTCTCTCCATTTCTTTCTCTCACTCCATCTCTTTCTCTCACTCCATCTCTTTCTCTCTCTCCATTTTTTTCTCACTCTCCATCTCTTTCTCTCTCTCTTTCTCTCTCTCTTTCTCTTTCTCTCTCTCCATCTCTTTCTCTCTCTCCATCTCTTTCTCACTCTCCATCTCTTTCTCTCTCTCCATCTCTGTCTCTCTCTCCATCTCTTTCTCTCTCTCCATCTCTTTCTCTCTCTCCACTCTTTCTCTCTCTCCATCTCTTTCTCTCTCTCCGTCTCTTTCTCTCTCTCCATCTCTTTCTCTCTCTCCGTCTCTTTCTCTCCATCTCTTTCTCTCTAGTTTCCCTACTCAATGCTTTCAACATTTGTGACATTCTTCATGTAAATAAACTGCACTATATGTGCACAATGAACGGGAGATTCTAAATTGAAAAAACTAATTTTAATTTGTCCTATCTTCCATGTGTCTGAAATCCCACGTGACTGAAATGTATACGGCTAGTCTGCCTGTCTCCATTTTAATAATTGCTGGACGAGAAGTGAATCGGGCAGTGGATGATCAAACATGGAGTCAGTGGCGGCTAGTGACCATTTTTGCTGGTGGGGCCAGACGAATATTTTTGGAAAAATCATGGATTTGGGTTGTTATCTTTTAATTTATAAAATTATAAATACATGCTACACATTATTTTGGTGTGGCTCGTCCCACTGACCCTTAATGACGAGCCGCCTCGTCATGGAGTCAATGGAGAGAGAGCAGAGAGAGAGAGAGAGAAGAAGGAGGAAGAAAAGAAAAAAGTGTCAATTACAGAGCCACTACTAAAAGAGAGAAATAAGAGGCACACATTGTTGTAATAAAATGAGAGATTGAGAGAGAGAGAGAGAGAGAAAAGATTAGTAGAGAGAGAGAGAGAGAGAGAGAGAGAAGATTAGATAGAAAAGAGAGAGATAGAGAAGAGAAAGATTAGTAGAGAGAGAGATGAAGAACAGATTAGTAGACAGAGAGAGAGAGATAGAGAGAGAGAAAGATTAGTAGACAGAGAGAGAGAGAGAGAAGAGAGAGAAAAATTAGTAGACAGAGAGAGAGAGAGAAAAGATTAGTAGACAGAGAGAGATAGAGAGAGAGAAAAGATTAGTAGACAGAGAGAGAGAAAAATTTAGTAGACAGAGAGAGAGAAAAGATTAGTAGACAGAGAGAGAGAGAAAAGATTAGTAGACAGAGAGAGAGAGAGAGAAAAGATTAGTAGACAGAGAGAGAGAGAAAAGATTAGTAGACAGAGAGAGAGAGAGAGAGAAAAGATTAGTAGACAGAGAGAGAGAGAAAGATTAGAGACAGAGAGAGAAGATTAGTAGACAGAGAGAGAGAGAGAAGATTAGTAGACAGAGAGAGAGAGAGACAGAGAGAGAGAGAGAAAAGATTAGTAGACAGAGAGAGAGAGAGAGAGAAAAGATTAGTAGACAGAGAGAGAGAGAAGATTAGTAGACAGAGAGAGAGAAAGATAGTAGACAGAGAGAGAGAGATTAGTAGACAGAGAGGAGAGAGAGAGAAAGAATTAGTAGACAGAGAGAGAGAAGATTTACAGGATTAATAGTCACAGAGATAGAAGAGATAAAGAGAGAGATAGTAGACGAGAGACAGTAAACAGATAGATAGACGAGACAGACAGACAGATAGATAGATAGATAGATAGATAGATAGATAGAGATAGATAGATAGATAGATAGATAGATAGATAGGTGGATGGATGGATGGATTGATGGATGGATGGATAGAGAGAGAGAGAGAGAAAACTTCCATGTCTATACCAATGGGATATGGGGTTGGCGTGTGTCCTACGGTCAGTAACGTGCTATCAATGGTCACTTTTCATCCTTCCTAAGAGAACAAATCATAAAGATAGTTAACAAGTGGTCGATATTGAGCGTTCGAAGAAGAAGAAGAAGAAGAAGAAGAAGAAGAAGAAGAATTGTGAGCATAGACAAAACACAGTCGTTCGTTTTCTAATTTTTCTCTTTCTTTTATATATATTTCACCAAACTATCTGTCCTCTTTCCATCTCTTTCTCTCTCTTTCTCTCCATCCCTTTTTCTCTCTCCCTTTCTCTCTCTCCATCTCTTTCTCTCTCATCATCTCTTTCTCTCTCCCCATCTCTTTCTCTCTCCATCTCTTTCTCACTCTCTCTCTCTCTTCTCTCTCTCTCTCCATCTCTTCTCTCTCTCTCTCTTTCTCTCTTTCTCTCCCTCTCTCTCTTTCACTCTTTCTCTCTCTTTCTCTCTCTCTTTCTTTCCATCTCTTTCTCTCTCTCGATCTCTTTCTCTCCATCTCTTTCTCTCTCACTCCATCTCATTTCTCTCTCTTTCTCTCCATCTCTTCTCTCTCTCTCATCTCTTTCTCTCTTTCTCTCTTTCTCACTTTCCATCTCTTTCTCTCTCTCCATCTCTTTCTCTCTCTCCATTTTTTTCTCACTCTCCATCTCTTTCTCACTCTCCATCTCTTTCTCTCTCTCCATCTCTGCCTCTCTCTCCATCTCTTTCTCTCTCTCCATCTCTGTCTCTCTCTCCATCTCTTTCTCTCTCTCCATTTCTTTCTCTCATCTTTCTCTCACTCCATCTCTTTCTCTCTCTCCATTTTTTTCTCACTCTCCATCTCTTTCTCTCTCTCTTTCTCTCTCTCTTTCTCTTTCTCTCTCTCCATCTCTTTCTCTCTCTCCATCTCTTTCTCACTCTCCATCTCTTTCTCTCTCTCCATCTATGTCTCTCTCTCCATCTCTTTCTCTCTCTCCATCTCTTTCTCTCTCTCCACTCTTTCTCTCTCTCCATCTCTTTCTCTCTCTCCGTCTCTTTCTCTCTCTCCATCTCTTTCTCTCTCTCCGTCTCTTTCTCTCCATCTCTTTCTCTCTAGTTTCCCTACTCAATGCTTTCAACATTTGTGACATTCTTCATGTAAATAAACTGCACTATATGTGCACAATGAACGGGAGATTCTAAATTGAAAAAACTAATTTTAATTTGTCCTATCTTCCATGTGTCTGAAATCCCACGTGACTGAAATGTATACGGCTAGTCTGCCTGTCTCCATTTTAATAATTGCTGGACGAGAAGTGAATCGGGCAGTGGATGATCAAACATGGAGTCAGTGGCGGCTAGTGACCATTTTGCTGGTGGGGCCAGACGATATTTTGGAAAAATCATGGATTTGGGTTGTTATCTTTTAATTTATAAATTATAACATGTACACATTATTTTGGTGGCCCGGTCCACTGACCCTTAATGACGAGCCCCTCTGCATGGAGTCAATGGAAGAGGAAGAGAGAGAGAGAAAAGAAAAGTA